>CAUOFW020008392.1:298771-313506 GCA_963454935.2 Ilex paraguariensis | reverse complement strand
CCCCCCATCTCTCTCCCCTGCGCATCCACAGGTCAGTAAAAAAAAAAAACCGCCCATCTCCCTATTTTCACTTTCCCCTTCTCCGTTACCCTCTCTTTATTGACCCTAATACAACG
Organism: Ilex paraguariensis; assembly: GCA_963454935.2. Classification (NCBI taxonomy): domain Eukaryota; kingdom Viridiplantae; phylum Streptophyta; class Magnoliopsida; order Aquifoliales; family Aquifoliaceae; genus Ilex; species Ilex paraguariensis. The sequence goes on along the minus strand of CAUOFW020008392.1, from coordinate 313,390 downwards.
TAATTCATTCTCTTCTTGTCCAAAATTATTTAATTATAGGAATTCAGTTACAAAAAGTGATTCTTCTTGGTGGCTCCACACATCTGTAGTTAATTCAAGTCTGAATTCCTTACAAAAATGGTTTTCCATTACTCTTTGTCTATGTTGCCAAACTAGCAAACTGTTTGAATAGGTGGTGATTGTCTCTCTCTCTTTCCCGATTTGTTCTGTTGTGGAATTAAAAAGGGTGGTGTATTTGAAGCTGAAAAGACGGGGTTTGTGGGAAGGTGAGAGGCTATTTTTTTTATCACTTTAAGTGTTCAATGCGATTTCAAAGGAATCAGGTCGGGATGCGATTATGGAGGTTGTGTGTAATATGTTGACGAATGTGATTCAAAAGACACCAGATGGTTTGGTTGTTGTGGTGTATGTTTCAACAAATAAAAAATATGCATTATATGCTAAAAGTTATATTAATGTAATCGCCATGGCTGATATTTTCTATAATCCGCATCTTGGCTATTACATTCTTTTTCATATTGTTCTAATATTGACATATATTGTTATTACTAGTTGTTACACACGTGCATTGCACGTGAAATATTTTAGAAAAAATAAGTTAATTTAAGAGGACAAAATATTAAATACAGAGGAATCAAATATTGAAACAGTCCAAACATTAATCCTCGTATAAATATGAAAGGGCCAATGATTAAACAAATTCAATAAAAACGTGAAACTATACAAGAAAAAAAAACCTAGCACTCCTAATTACTTTTGCAAAGGAAGGTTACTTGTTCTTACTTATACTTTGGAAACACAAGACACATCAATACAATTGTGTGGATGGACAAGGATTGTTTATCATAATTGTTAAGATTACCTAATGTACCAACTCTACTGTGAGGTGTATTAATTGGTAGTCAAGAGCGTCCAACTTCTATGATAATTACTATGTAGAATACACAAAATATCTGTTTGAAAAATCTCATATCCTAATAAGATTGATAATGTAAATCTTCTAAAGTTCAGAAAACAAAACAGTTTTAAGTGTGTATAAAAAAAATATGTTCGAAGACTACAACTAACATATTGGAAACAGTTTGAAAAGAATTTATGGCATAAGTGTGCATTGGCCAAATTAGTGCTTTGATTGTAAGTTTGTGATAATGTATTTGCTTTATAAAATTACCTAGTTCAAAATATTAATAGTTCGTTATAAATAAACCCTCATATTACTTTACCAATTTATAATGCATGGTCTATAACAATGATGATTTTCATAATGAAAATGGAAATTGGAACAGTTTAATTAAAGCAATAGGTCTTTACTCTAATGATACTCTTTGTCTCGTAAAGGCTTTGTCTTCTTGAGGTCAAGGGTTCAAGTTCTTCTTCCCCTTCCCCCTCCCCAAAAAAATAAAAAATAAAAAATAAAATAAAAGTTTAATTAAATTAAAATTGAAATACTTTAGAAATTTTAATAACGTAAAACAATTCCTAATGTTTTTCCCTTTCAAAAAATAGTCTTATCCTTCCGAAAACTATTTTCTTTGAGCAATTATTCAAATGTATATATTGACAACTTTTCCCCAAAAAAAACAAAATTGCACTTATGGTGTACAACATTGACTATAATATTTTCAATGTTTTTTTTGGTCACTGCTCATCTATCCTCATCTAGATGCTCATGTATATTTGAAGTTCAATTATTATTAAAGATGTTTTTGTTATTCTATTTTTTAATAAGTCATATCATTGATATCTGTGGCAATAACTTTCCTGAAATAAAGTGTGATATAATAATTTTAATGTGGGTTAGTGAATATAAAGGATGTGGTGCCCAAAAAAAAGAAAAAGTGAGTGTTGCATTTATAAAATCTCGGTAAATTTGAATTTTTATGAAAAATAGCAAAAGGTAATTAGCCACTTCGGTATGGGTTNGTGTTGCATTTATAAAATCTCGGTAAATTTGAATTTTTATGAAAAATAGCAAAAGGTAATTAGCCACTTCGGTATGGGTTAAAAATCTAAATTTTTCTGGGACTCAGATGATGAAACGGACCTCACCATTGAATTCATCTCATGAAATCTAGTTATCTAGTTAATTTTATTTGAATTCCGAGACATTCGATTTTTTCGCATTTTAAGAGGTGATCGGGCATCGCGTGACCTAAAAAAGAGATGTGAAATTAAATTAAAAAAATTAGAAAATAATTTAAAACTAGTTTAAACAAAAATATTTTGAACTTAAATCAAGATGAAATTTAATTATTTCGGGACAAAACGGAACTAGGGAATAGAGGACGTGTGACGCAACAGAGGGCCAAGCATCTACGGGGTATAAATAGGAGAGAAAATCAGATTTTCTCCCTATACCCATCAGATTNCTAGGGAATAGAGGACGTGTGACGCAACAGAGGGCCAAGCATCTACGGGGTATAAATAGGAGAGAAAATCAGATTTTCTCCCTATACCCATCAGATTTTTGAAATAAGAAAGGAAGAGAGGTAAAGAGAGGATTCTCCAACTTCTCTCTACGATCTATGACTCTACATTAGTCGAAATTCTTCGGGTCAAGAACCAAAGTTCATCTATACGATGAAGGTTACGCCTATGCACCAAAAATTAAAGGTTTTGACGAAGAACAAAAAATGAAATTTTGGATAAAGCAAGGATTAGAGCTTGTTTCGGGTCTTAGAAATTTTATACCATTGTTTTACGCTTCAACATGCAGGATTCTGTTCTTAATTAGGTTTATTTTCAACCTAGGGTTCCATATGATATGGGTAGCATGATTTGAGATGAATTCTTTTGTTTGATGTACTCCTAGTCTAACTAGATTATGGGAAATGGGTATCAAAATACGCTAAACCAATTTTACATGAATTGGATTTGTAAAATTTACTTGTTTGATAAATTCATGAAAAATGTGATGAATTAGGCATGATTGCGTGTTGCATGAGTTGGTGCCTTGAAGGTGTTTGATAAAATGCCTATGTTGATGTAGTATGTTGGTTTCATTGAAAATGTTATAACATGCTTGTGTATTGAGAATAGTTAAAATCAATTCTAACATGAATTGTGTACTTAGAAATTACTTGTTTGTGATTTCTTGAGAAATATATTGATTGGATATGTTATGTGTTTACATTTATGCCTTGAAGGTGTTTGATAAAATGCTTATGTGGATTAAGTGTGTTATTTGCATTGATTGTGTTATAACATGCTTGAAAGTTGGTGTTGGTTTATACATATGATATATTGATATTAAGGTTGTTTATGGTGATTATATGCTTATGATGTAATTTACCATGGAAAAGATTGTTACATATTGAATTGTTCATAATGTGCTCATGACATATTGAACATGGTTAGAATTGCAATTGTATATATACACGGGTAACATCACATTCGTGGGCATTTGACATGAGTGTGAGTGTGTGTGCATATTTTTAAATCAAACACCATTCTTGGTGGTTGAGGTGTGGACTCAAGAAGGTTGGACCTAANGTGCATATTTTTAAATCAAACACCATTCTTGGTGGTTGAGGTGTGGACTCGAGAAGGTTGGACCTAGGTCCGACTGAGTTACATGGTTTCATAAAAAACTTGTGTCGGGTATAGCAAGAAGGGTTAGATACTCCCTCGGATACAAAACCTGGTTACTAGTTTTTACACTTCCAACGGTGCAAGTCCAAAAAAGTGTAACAGTGTACGGAATCAGCAGTGAGATTCTGAAATTTGAATATGGAATAAAGACACATGGTTTATTTTAAAAAAGGTCGTTGGCTGTGTAACATCAATGACGAGAGCTTAGAATGACTAGATTCATACGCATGACATTGCATGTGTTGAGGGCACTGGTAAATGTTTGAATTGTGTTGCATGTGTGTATCTCATCTCATATCATGACATGACATCAAGGATTCTTTTGTTGAATTGCTTATTCTTGAATGAAGCGATTGTTGCTTGTGAATTACATGTGAACATTTCATATGCATATAGGTTGGGGAGTATCTTCTTTAGGAGATACCCTATTAAGCGTGACTCACCGTTTATGAAACAATATTTCAGGTGTAGGACATGCACCGGTGGACAGCTTTCATTCGGGCCCTCATTGATGAAGAAAAGACGAAATATGACTTTTAAACTATGCAAGATGTCAATTAGTTTTTTGGCATACAATATATGTAAGGATTGTAATCGAACTCATATGGACTATGTTTAATGTAAAATTAGATGTTGTTATATGAGTATGGATAAATGAGCTCAGTGTGGTCAATGTTGTATAATTGTACAGGTTGCAGTTTTGGTAGAGCTCCCTGTACAAAGGAGATTTTGTCTGAATTTTGTTAACTTATGGATCTTGGTAAATGAGACATAACGCGCGTGATATCGAATTATATAATATTCATGGTAATTCTGCGGGTTGAAGGATAATCAATGGGGTAATTACGGACATCCAAATTTTGAAGCGTCACACCATTGGTTGTGTTAGTAGTGTATATGGGTGAAAATTGCATCTTTTAGGTGTGCATGGGACACCAATCGGAATGTGTGTGCATGCATGGAGTTTTTGACTGGGAGTGATTATAAGTATAGACCTGAAGTATCAACAAACCTTCCCACATTGTTTACTTACTTATTTTATTATTGTCATTAGTTGATTGCATAATTCCATAAGCCTTTAGAATATTTATATACCCTCATGGATTCTGGAATCTGTTAGAACAATTCTATTAGAAGTAGAGTTGGTACTTCACAGTAGTAGTCTTGTAGTAGAATTAGGACCATTTTATGCTTTGATATATCGAAGTCATCATTGTAGCTGTAGATCTGGTATTCACGCAAGATGAATAGCCGCAAGACTCTTAAACTTGGAGTAAGAGTATCTCTAATAATACTCTATTTTAGAGAGTATATTTTTTTGAAATATTTTAGACAATTCTAATGTACTGCCTACATTTAACATAGATATCAACAAACTTATAGTCTTTCAATGTCTTACGGCTCGGTTGAGTGGTTTTAAAGAATCAAAGCGTAATAATTTTGAAAACGAAATATACATTATAGAATTAATTAACCAATAGATAAAAAAAATATGATGATATGCAAACTCAAGAGGAAAAAAAAATACTAATATCAAAATTATAAAGTCGCAGTTCACATAAAGATAATCCACTAAAACTTAGGGCTGAAGCAACAAACCTAACAATTCGAAGATGTATGGTTCACAATATCCAACACAACAAGATACCTGCCATATAATCTATGTCAAAGAAATCCAAGCCTCTTAGCACATAAATCTTGCTTCAAATGCCAGAGCACTAAAAAAAGCTAGAAATCAAGAGGACAAAGTTAATCCATAAAACAAGGAGCATAGAAAAAAAAAGAACCTGTATATGTATCCTTTTGATAGAATCCAACTGAAAGACCTATAATCCACCAAATAAATAACATTTTTTTTTTACCAAATAAATAACATAGGCAATAATTCATTACCCATATCAATACCAGCAAATACATGTCCCAAAAATGTTTATTTGCAACGCCTTGAACAAGAAATCAATATACTCATAAATACCAAAATTAGAAAAATGAAAATGCAAACATATGATCAAGGCCATTTGAAACTTTGAAACCAAAAAAAATAAGTTTTGAGAAACCAGAACAAGCAAGAATACCTAATGCTTACGAGTTAAAAAATGACAACAAACCCAATACATTAAAACTAAGAAAGCCAGAAGAAAGGACAAAGCATATGATTGAATCAAAGAAACATTGAGCACTAAGAATGACAAAATCCAAGTGGAATAAAGGTTGAAATCTAGAAAAATAGAAAAACTTACCTCAATCAAGTAATCATGAAAGAAGAAGTGTATGAGTTGAGCCGTCGTGTTCATGTGTGAGACAATTTCATGCACCGTGGATAGTGGAGAGAACTACAGCTGTATTATGATGAAAGACGAAAAGTCAATAGTTTAATGCAATGAGTAAAGCGCAAAGTCAGATTATGACGTGCTTTCTTTATGTTGTAAGCTCAAATAGAATCAGAAGATATGATTAACATTCTTGTTTCTAAGTGGCCAATTCAAGAGATGAAGCATTTATTAAAAAGATGTAAATAGAAGTTCAAAAGTTTGTATAACCTTCACCATAAAAAATCATTTTAATAATTCTATAATAACTTACAAAAGATAGTGATGGCATTAGTTGTTTTATCAAGGGTATGATAGTTAATCAAAAGTTTTTCACTTTTGTCGACATTTTAAAATAGTATAGATAAAATTGAAGCCTCTAAATTTCGTTGTCCATGCTTTTACCATTTAGCACCTATTAGTTAGAGCAACTTATTCAAGTTTGTGCTTATTTTTGCTGTTATGGCGATTATCATAAGCTTATCAGTTTTAGGTGTCATGTTTTGATTTAGTTGTATTAAAGAATTTATTTATACTGCTTCCTCAATGATATGATTTACAAAATAAGGTCTTGTCACAGGAGCATGCTGTTCATCCTATTCGCTAATGCATAAACTAGAAGCAATGTTTTTGATGAATTTGAGCTAATTGCCAAGGTTCTCTATTTTAATTTTTTTATTAGCTTCAATATGAAATAGTATTACTTGATTTTGTTATTTTTATGCGATTCCTGAATTAGATACCATTTCATATTTGGAGTTTTTTTGAATTTTGAAAGAATGCTAATAAAACTGGATTTTCGAACTCCGTTGAGTTATATATTTTCTTCACTTTTTTAATTGACATCTTTGTAGTTTCATTCTATTAGCTTACCTTTATTTGTGCTCAAATCTTCAAAGGAATCTGGCAAGGGTTGTCCGGAGAGAAGATCCATATAAAGGGCCTTCTTTTTGCTACCACTGATTGTGTATTCAATCCATCAATCTCAAATTAAAAAATATAGATTCTACACTACGAGGTTGGGTTCTTCTATCATAAACTTGGTTCAAGTTGTTCATGTAGGAAAAAAATTGCGGATTAGTTTGGCAGAGCAAACCCTCTTAGCTACTTTGTTTGTGCTGCTATACATACTGAAAATCCTTGATCACCTCCTCTAATGGCAGATTCTCTCCTAGGAGAGGTGGGTTGATGTGCTTTTATACTAGAGAAAATGCTATAATTGTAACAGTAACTCCGTCATGTTTCATGAATCATGATGAAATACCTATAAAAGCATGATAGGCCAACTCTCAATTCAATTGCTGGGTCTTGAGTTTTTCTGTTGCATAATAACTACATTATTATCCATGTGTACACATGTGACTTACAATCTTTCTTGTTGGTTTGACTTCTTGTCTATGTAGCTATCATTTGATACCTTGTCTGGTCTGCCAAATTTTATTGCGTANTGGAATGTGTGTGCATGCATGGAGTTTTTGACTGGGAGTGATTATAAGTATAGACCTGAAGTATCAACAAACCTTCCCACATTGTTTACTTACTTATTTTATTATTGTCATTAGTTGATTGAATAATTCCATAAGTCTTTAGAATATTTATATACCCTCATGGATTCTGGAATCTGTTAGAACAATTCTATTAGAAGTAGAGTTGGTACTTCACAGTAGTAGTCTTGTAGTAGAATTAGGACCATTTTATGCTTTGATATATCGAAGTCATCATTGTAGCTGTAGATCTGGTATTCACGCAAGATGAATAGCCGCAAGACTCTTAAACTTGGAGTAAGAGTATCTCTAATAATACTCTATTTTAGAGAGTATATTTTTTTGAAATATTTTAGACAATTCTAATGTACTGCCTACATTTAACATAGATATCAACAAACTTATAGTCTTTCAATGTCTTACGGCTCGGTTGAGTGGTTTTAAAGAATCAAAGCGTAATAATTTTGAAAACGAAATATACATTATAGAATTAATTAACCAATAGATAAAAAAAATATGATGATATGCAAACTCAAGAGGAAAAAAAAATACTAATATCAAAATTATAAAGTCGCAGTTCACATAAAGATAATCCACTAAAACTTAGGCCTGAAGCAACAAACCTAACAATTCGAAGATGTATGGTTCACAATATCCAACACAACAAGATACCTGCCATATAATCTATGTCAAAGAAATCCAAGCCTCTTAGCACATAAATCTTGCTTCAAATGCCAGAGCACTAAAAAAAGCTAGAAATCAAGAGGACAAAGTTAATCCATAAAACAAGGAGCATAGAAAAAAAAAGAACCTGTATATGTATCCTTTTGATAGAATCCAACTGAAAGACCTATAATCCACCAAATAAATAACATTTTTTTTTTACCAAATAAATAACATAGGCAATAATTCATTACCCATATCAATACCAGAAAATACATGTCCCAAAAATGTTTATTTGCAACGCCTTGAACAAGAAATCAATATACTCATAAATACCAAAATTAGAAAAATGAAAATGCAAACATATGATCAAGGCCATTTGAAACTTTGAAACCAAAAAAAATAAGTTTTGAGAAACCAGAACAAGCAAGAATACCTAATGCTTACGAGTTAAAAAATGACAACAAACCCAATACATTAAAACTAAGAAAGCCAGAAGAAAGGACAAAGCATATGATTGAATCAAAGAAACATTGAGCACTAAGAATGACAAAATCCAAGTGGAATAAAGGTTGAAATCTAGAAAAATAGAAAAACTTACCTCAATCAAGTAATCATGAAAGAAGAAGTGTATGAGTTGAGCCGTCGTGTTCATGTGTGAGACAATTTCATGCACCGTGGATAGTGGAGAGAACTACAGCTGTATTATGATGAAAGACGAAAAGTCAATAGTTTAATGCAATGAGTAAAGCGCANGTGTATGAGTTGAGCCGTCGTGTTCATGTGTGAGACAATTTCATGCACCGTGGATAGTGGAGAGAACTACTGCTGTATTATGATGAAAGACGAAAAGTCAATAGTTTAATGCAATGAGTAAAGCGCAAAGTCAGATTATGACGTGCTTTCTTTATGTTGTAAGCTCAAATAGAATCAGAAGATATGATTAACATTCTTGTTTCTAAGTGGCCAATTCAAGAGATGAAGCATTTATTAAAAAGATGTAAATAGAAGTTCAAAAGTTTGTATAACCTTCACCATAAAAAATCATTTTAATAATTCTATAATAACTTACAAAAGATAGTGTTGGCATTAGTTGTTTTATCAAGGGTATGATAGATAATCAAAAGTTTTTCACTTTTGTCGACATTTTAAAATAGTATAGATAAAATTGAAGCCTCTAAATTTCGTTGTCCATGCTTTTACCATTTAGCACCTATTAGTTAGAGCAACTTATTCAAGTTTGTGCTTATTTTTGCTGTTATGGCGATTATCATAAGCTTATCAGTTTTAGGTGTCATGTTTTGATTTAGTTGTATTAAAGAATTTATTTATACTGCTTCCTCAATGATATGATTTACAAAATAAGGTCTTGTCACAGGAGCATGCTGTTCATCCTATTCGCTAATGCATAAACTAGAAGCAATGTTTTTGATGAATTTGAGCTAATTGCCAAGGTTCTCTATTTTAATTTTTTTATTAGCTTCAATATGAAATAGTATTACTTGATTTTGTTATTTTTATGCGATTCCTGAATTAGATACCATTTCATATTTGGAGTTTTTTTGAATTTTGAAAGAATGCTAATAAAACTGGATTTTCGAACTCCGTTGAGTTATATATTTTCTTCACTTTTTTAATTGACATCTTTGTTCATTCTATTAGCTTACCTTTATTTGTGCTCAAATCTTCAAAGGAATCTGGCAAGGGTTGTCCGGATAGAAGGTCCATATAAAGGGCCTTCTTTTTGCTACCACTGATTGTGAACCTCAATATTCAATCCATCAATCTCAAATTAAAAAATATAGATTCTACACTACGAGGTTGGGTTCTTCTATCATAAACTTGGTTCAAGTTGTTCATGTAGGAAAAAAATTGCGGATTAGTTTGGCAGAGCAAACCCTCTTAGCTACTTTGTTTGTGCTGCTATACATACTGAAAATCCTTGATCACCTCCTCTAATGGCAGATTCTCTCCTAGGAGAGGTGGGTTGATGTGCTTTTATACTAGAGAAAATGCTATAATTGTAACAGTAACTCCGTCATGTTTCATGAATCATGATGAAATACCTATAAAAGCATGATAGGCCAACTCTCAATTCAACTTGCTGGGTCTTGAGTTTTTCTGTTGCATAATAACTACATGATTATCCATGTGTACACATGTGACTTACAACCTTTCTTGTTGGTTTGACTTCATGTCTATGTAGCTATCATTTGATACCTTGTCTGGTCTGCCAAATTTTATTGCGTATTAATACGGAGCAATTCGATTATGGTTGTATAATTTGTCAAATGCTTGGCGAATTTTCAAATTTCCATCACAATTATCCAATTCATATCATTTCTTTGGCTTCCTCTTTGAAATTATTGGCTGAAACCAGGTATCTTAATCTTGTTTATTTTGTTTAACTAACGTAGTGAATCAAATTCTAATTACTAACCTCGTGTTATTTCCCTAAAAATAGCATCATGTAGAAGTCAAAAAACGAGTGTTAGGAAACGAATAAGAGATTGCGAGGCATGAGGATGAGTTGAAGTAATGTTAGCTTTCTTTATGCTGAACAATTGTATTTTTCCTTCTGCATATACTTTATTTATAATTAGTTAGGAAAACCTTTTATTAGCTCTTGGTTACCAAACTATGACACAAAATGGTTTGCGTTGCACATGTGCACTAACTTAAAATTTTGGTTACTTAACCTAAAAAACTTTTACTTTTCTATTTTTATCCTCATTAATGCAATAAAACCAATGTTATCCTTGGAGTCTAAGAGTCCTTTAGTGGTTCAAAATTTTTTTTTTTTTTGGTTAACTACTATAAACCAACTTTATCATTGGAGTCTATTAGTTATTTTGTGGTTCAAAAACAAATTTTGTTCTTCGTCGGCCGTGATGAGGATCGCATCTTCAGGAAGCCAAAGAGGCTACTTCTAAATTCAAAGACGATCTTGAGAACTATATATTGTATTTCCAGTAGATTAGTTAATTTTTTGTACAAATTAGCGGTCATGATAATCTTAAGCATATATTTTACATGACTATAATGCATGACGTGCGTTGCATGAGAATACATTTAAATAATATTTTTTATAAAAAAATTATATTTGTAATTAAATTAAATTATAAATTATTTGTCGAAGAATTAATTTTTATTTGAATTATTACTAAGTTAATTATTGATCTATTCTATCTTTCTTGGAGTAGCTAATATGTTTTTTTAGGTATCTTTCCAGCTCTTTTAGAAATTTCCTTTGCAGTTTATAGTAGATCGTAAAAATTGTCATTTGTTGAGTATTTGCACATATAATTATATTATAGATTTACTATTATTTATATTAATATTATGATATACCAAAAATCAAATATGACTTATATTTGACTGTAGAATCCAATTTGGTAACTATATGTTAATAAAGTTTGAATCATGCTATTTATGTACATGTATTATATCGTGATTGAAGTTCTCATAGCTATAAGAATAAGTGAACAGTTAGAGATCCAATGCTATATGATAAGAATAGTTTTTTTTTTAAAANCGTGATTGAAGTTCTCATAGCTATAAGAATAAGTGAACAGTTAGAGATCCAATGCTATATGATAAGAATAGTTTTTTTTTTAAAATAAAATTTGTTGGCTAATAGGACATGGAAGGGAAAATGATAATGTTATTAAGGGTATGTATGGTATAATCAAATTCAAAATAATAATTAAGGATAAATTAGGAAATCAAAAGTTTTATATATATATTATTTCCATTTTATTGTACTGTTTGCTTATGATTGATTAATACTATCCGTATAGTTGTTCATGTTCAATTCTTAGTCTAAAAGTTGACTCTACAATTTCATAGTGAAAATAAAGTAGAGAGTAAGCCGAATGAACTACAAAAATGTAGGTTTGTCACAATGAGAGCTTACGTGGGGTTGGTATATGGCAATAGCTGTTTACTTAGAGATGGGCAACTTGAATTATCCACCAATCTCTATATGTGTGTATGTATTTACGTTTGTGTTTTTTTAGAATTACTTTGTTTCTTTCTATTTATTATGGCATAGAGCTTGATACTAACCGTCAAGGTTTTCCGATGTTGGCAATTTTTGTATCCCTGATTGTTATTCTGTAATAAAATTGGTGCTCATGTTGATTACTTTAACATTCTTCTATTGGGTTTAGCCTTAGTAACTGTTTCAGAAATAGTAATATTTAAACCTGCAAACAATTTTTAAATTTTTTCTTTTTTAAAGACTGGGTAGAGTACAAGGATTAATGGATAATTTGTTAGTATCTCTAAGTTAATTGTCCTTGCTTATCACATTTTTTGATATATTGTCAATTTTTAATTCTGCTAAAAAGTGAACTATGAACGTAATTGAGCTGCAAGTGGTTCCAATTACAGTAACTAATTTGGTTCTAGCTAGCAAGTAGCTTCCTTGTCAAATGTGTCCCCCTCCCAAAAAAAAAAACACCACCCCCTAAACAAATCCCGAAGGTATGTCTGCAAACACTATGTAGTTGATTTTGAAAAGACTTTTTATCATATGATCATGATATTAATAAGTTAAGTAAAAGTAATAATAGAAATCATAAAACTAATCCCATTCATTTGAGAACTTAAAACCCACTTGGTCATGAAGTTTACCTCCTAAATAAAGTTCATTATTGTGATGATTTTGCTGAACCAACCACCAAAAAAAAAAAAAAATTTTGCTTTTTTAGTGTTTTATCTAATTCCATGTCGATTACAAGCAGTGAACGAATGTGCTCAAATTTCTAAGATGAAAAGAAAAAAAAACTTAGAAGACCCCAATGTGTCAATCTAATGATATGAGAGATGACTGATATTAGTAATATCATGACCTAACTTAAAATTCATTACANTGTGCTCAAATTTCTAAGATGAAAAGAAAAAAAAACTTAGAAGACCCCAATGTGTCAATCTAATGATATGAGAGATGACTGATATTAGTAATATCATGACCTAACTTAAAATTCATTACATATTATTCTGTTCTTTAAAATTTATTTACATGNGGTAACTATATGTTAATAAAGTTTGAATCATGCTATTTATGTACATGTATTATATCATGATTGAAGTTCTCATAGCTATAAGAATAAGTGAACAGTTAGAAATCCAATGCTATATGATAAGAATAGTTTTTTTTTTTAAATAAAATTTGTTGGCTAATAGGACATGGAAGGGAAAATGATAATGTTATTAAGGGTATGTATGGTATAATCAAATTCAAAATAATAATTAAGGATAAATTAGGAAATCAAAAGTTTTATATATATATTATTTCCATTTTATTGTACTGTTTGTTTATGATTGATTAATACTATCCGTATAGTTGTTCATGTTCAATTCTTAGTCTAAAAGTTGACTCTACAATTTCATAGTGAAAATAAAGTAGAGAGTAAGCCGAATGAACTACAAAAATGTAGGTTTGTCACAATGAGAGCTTACGTGGGGTTGGTATATGGCAATAGCTGTTTACTTAGAGATGGGCAATTTGAATTATCCACCAATCTCTATATGTGTGTATGTATTTACGTTTGTGTTTTTTTAGAATTACTTTGTTTCTTTCTATTTATTATGGCATAGAGCTTGATACTAACCGTCAAGGTTTTCCGATGTTGGCAATTTTTGTATCCCTGATTGTTATTCTGTAATAAAATTGGTGCTCATGTTGATTACTTTAACATTCTTCTATTGGGTTTAGCCTTAGTAACTGTTTCAGAAATAGTAATATTTAAACCTGCAAACAATTTTTAAATTTTTTCTTTTTTAAAGACTGGGTAGAGTACAAGGATTAATGGATAATTTGTTAGTATCTCTAAGTTAATTGTCCTTGCTTATCACATTTTTTGATATATTGTCAATTTTTAATTCTGCTAAAAAGTGAACTATGAACGTAATTGAGCTGCAAGTGGTTCCAATTACAGTAACTAATTTGGTTCTAGCTAGCAAGTAGCTTCCTTGTCAAATGTGTCCCCCTCCCAAAAAAAAAAACACCACCCCCTAAACAAATCCCGAAGGTATGTCTGCAAACACTATGTAGTTGATTTTGAAAAGACTTTTTATCATATGATCATGATATTAATAAGTTAAGTAAAAGTAATAATAGAAATCATAAAACTAATCCCATTCATTTGAGAACTTAAAACCCACTTGGTCATGAAGTTTACCTCCTAAATAAAGTTCATTATTGTGATGATTTTGCTGAAAAAAAAAAAAAAAATTTGCTTTTTTAGTGTTTTATCTAATTCCATGTCGATTACAAGCAGTGAACGAATGTGCTCAAATTTCTAAGATGAAAAGAAAAAAAAACTTAGAAGACCCCAATGTGTCAATCTAATGATATGAGAGATGACTGATATTAGTAATATCATGACCTAACTTAAAATTCATTACATATTATTCTGTTCTTTAAAATTTATTTACATGATTTAGTTATTCAATTTTTTTTGCACTATTTGAAAGTGAAGAATGTGCGAAAAGTTGAAGCAGTAATAAACCAATCCTCTCAAACAATATTTGGCATATTTTCTCCTTTACATGTTGAACCCCCA
>CAUOFW020008392.1:278493-293234 GCA_963454935.2 Ilex paraguariensis | reverse complement strand
TGGTGGTTGGCGGCGAGTAATGGTAGCGGCGATGGCGATGGTGGATATGGTAGTTGTAGGTGGTGGCGGTAGTGATGGCAATGAATGGTTGTAGTGGTGGTGGTGGGTAGTGGCAATGGGGGTGGGTGGTAGTGGTGGTGGTAACGGTGACGATGATGGTGGGTGTAGGTGGGTGGTGGTTTTAGGTGATGATGGTTAGCAACGGGTAATGGTGGTATTAGTGGCGGTGGCAATAGTTGTGGTGGGTTGCAGTGAGCGACGATGGTGGTGGCAGTAGTAGTGGGTGGTGGTGGCGATGGGCATTGTGCTGGTCGTTGGTGGCCATGGTGGGGGGTGGCAAATAGTGGTGGTAGCAGTGGGATGATGATGGTAGCGGTAATTTATATTTATATCTATCTATACTACTTATAAATGTTAGCATTTGCAAACCTACATACTTTTAACTAATTTTTATTTTTTACTCCTATTTGACGTTCAAGTTATTTTGGACTTTTTTATAAGGACTTTTAAATTCTTTTGAACTTATTTATTAGTAGTACAACTATATACAATTTTTTATATCTGTTTGAAAAAATAAAATATGTTAAATTATTATACACATGAAATTACTAGATGAAATTTCAAGGTCAAATATATGTTATATTTTATTTTTTAGTGTGCAATAATATAATAATATTATATGCAATCTAATCAATTTATTTAACAAAATAAAAATTAATAATTCTATTATATAGTTAGATGTGTAAATGCCTAAAGGGGACAAAGAGATACCTAAATAAATAACTGATTATGTACTCAAAGACTTATAAAATAAATTAACAATTAAATTCAGCAATAATAAAAATACAGATTTATTTAATTTAATTATGCATATTGATGATGCAAAAGACAGACTTATCCAAGATCAATAATCAAGTGTGTGATAAAGTGTAATTAATGGACAATTAATAGAACAATCAATGATAATAATATAAATATCGAATCAATACACATATATATAGTGGTTCGGTCTAGGTGACCTACTCCATTTTGGGAAATNAATGGACAATTAATAGAACAATCAATGATAATAATATAAATATCGAATCAATACACAGATATATAGTGGTTCGGTCTGGGTGACCTACTCCATTTTGGGAAACATCAACGGTGGCTGAGGGACCTTTATTGATAAAGTAAGGAGAACGAGAGAGAGAACAATGGTTAGCTCTGGGAGGGATACAATAGCTAGGAGAGAGAAAATCTACGTGTAGGGTGTGCAGAGAGATGTAGAGATAGATCAAGAGGTGTCCTCTCATGTAGAGAGAGCTTATAATTTATAAGCACAAAGCCTTGGTTAAGGCAGTGATGTGAGGGCAAATTTATTAATTTTTTGGGTAGCTACAAAAGGTAAGTGTCATAAGAGGTTGTCTTGATCTTCTANCTCATGTAGAGAGAGCTTATAATTTATAAGCACAAAGCCTTGGTTAAGGCAGTGATGCGAGGGCAAATTTATTAATTTTTTGGGTAGCTACAAAAGGTAAGTGTCATAAGAGGTTGTCTTGATCTTCTAGGAGTGAGTATCCCGATAATTGCTCCCTACGTGCCCTAATTATTCTTGGATTCCTTGGACCTTGGGTTGGGTCGAATTCACGAACTTGGCTTGACCTGCCTTTTAACTGATATGAGCTTACTCGATTCATTGGGCCTGACCCAGTTGAATCTGGGCTAGTCATTTGCCCCCCATGGCCCAAGCCCTTGAGGTGGCAAGAGGTTGAAGGCATAAGAATCTTTGGACAGATGAGGGTTTCTTGTTTTGCACGGTGGTAGCTTCATTATCTAAAAAAGGTTCCTTGTCCCTTACGGTGGTAGCTTCTTCAATCTCATGCTTGGTTCGAACCTTGAGAGCTCGTTCTCTTGATTTGATAATCACTGTGGTTGAAAATCCATTATCCCGTTGGCTATATTCCAATAGCTAGGTAAACTCGGTGGCGTGGTTTTCCTCTTTTACTTAGGTACTTGCCCACAGGCTTTAAAGGGCATTTTTTTGGCAAACCCATCATATCCTCTTTTGAGCTAGGGCTTAAAAACCACCATTTCTCCATTTCATATTCCACAAACTACTGGGCAATCTTGAAGGAGGTGACTATGGAGACAAAGGAGAAGACGAAGAATGAAGTCTCGATGAAGGAAAAGGAAGGTGAATCGAAAACTTAAGGTGGAGGATTAGCAAGGAGCACCGATAGCGATTAGGTCATGGCCCAGGCTCTAGGGGGCGCTAGATCGATGTCAAGTGGCCACAATCTTAGCGAGGGTGACCCTCNGAAGGAAAAGGAAGGTGAATCGAAAACTTAAGGTGGAGGATTAGCAAGGAGCACCGATAGCGATGAGGTCATGGCCCAGGCTCTAGGGGGCGCTAGATCGATGTCAAGTGGCCACAATCTTAGTGAGGGTGACCCTTGTGTTGTTCCCAGGAACCTAAGCGGCGCCAAAGCGAGTCACAACGACACCTCAAATGGCGCTATGGCAGAGCCCAGGGTTACACCTAGCTCAGCAGGTGATGGCAGTGCCAGACGGGGCTTCGACTTGGATGTTCTAGCTGCTCGTGATGTAGGGTAGTGTTGGGGCCTTGATCGGCCTGAGGTAGATGGCTGCGCCATCAGCGTGGGAGGTGTCAGTATTAGGGAAAGCGACGCCATCAGTGTGGGAGGCGTCATCAGTGAGAAAGAAGGCAATGTCCATGGTGGGTGGCAGCCAACTGGTGACGCCAGTGGAGTGGGCCAGATTGGTAGGGAGGCGGACGAGCGCAGACTAGGTGGTGTCGGTGGGCAAGGCAACGCCGGTGGAGGCTCAAGCATATTGAGCAACATCGGGAAACGTGTGGATAAGTTTAGTGGCGTCTTTGGGCACTTGGGTAATGCAGGGATGCGGCTAGACAGTGACTTGGACGAATAGAGCTCACGAGGTATGTTATCTGGTGACCATACTTATTATTTTCTTGACGTAGTTATTTCCTTGGTATTGACTTGATTTTGGCTTTGACAGGCACCAGTGGCTGCCTACGCGCATTGGGCAAGGCCATGGAGACATTACGCGTGGGTAAGGGCGCGGTTGGCAGCGGTGCTGGCTATAGGCAGGGGTCGGGCAGTCGTGTCTGTGGCCTGGGCGAGGGTAGCAACTTTGATGGGAGCCTAAGACTAGGTGGATCCCTTCGCGGTAGATTGGCACTGGGAGAGTGGACCCATGCATGGGGGAGATAANAGGGTGAGTGACATTCCCCCCTATCCATATAAAATACGTTTTGAGGGATGATATTTAGGGGTTAGGGATAAAAACGGAAAACATCAAGCATTTTTGGCGCCGTTGTTAGGGAAGGCAAGTGTCGAATCGAGAAGGTGATTATCAGACAATGGAGGTAAGTCCCGTGATTAACATCATGGGCTGAGGTACGTTGTTCTGTGTATATATATCCTTGTTTGTGTATAATTTGATTTGTAGATAGTTTACTGCATGTGGGGAGGGAACGAACAAAATCGATTGGTTAGACAACCATTAGACCCCGACATGAATATTGACCAAAACCCACTCGAGGATGTGGGTGATAATTTTGATAATCTTGGTGCCAATCCAAATGCTCAAAGGGGTGGGGGTGTGCCCGAACCTACAATGCCAAATGTTCCAAGGGGTGGGGGAGTTCCCGAACCTAGAATGCCTAATTCACGGATGCAATTTCCCCCTCCTGTGAATGAAGGGAATAACATCCCAATGGACCCTCTGACGGGGTGTATGAGGGATTTCCTTCAACCAACACGTAGCACCACACCCTTTTGCATCCATTTACTAGTCCAAGCTCATCTTTTCCAAGTTAAGCCAGGGATGTTGCAACTACTTCCTACATTCCATGGGATTGAAAAGGAAACTCCCTACTTGCACATAAGGGAGTTTGAGGATATAGTTGCAACCTTCAATGCTAACTATGCTATGGAGGACAGCTTGATTGAAATTATTTCCTTTCTCCCTCAGTGATAAAAGCCAAATCATGGTTGTATGCTTTACGAACTCGATCCATTACCTCTTGGGCTCAAATGCTCTCTGAATTCTTGAACAATTTTTTTTCCGTTCATAGAACCACTGCTTTAAAAAAGGAAATTCAAATTTTTTTTGAANATTGTCATAGCTGAAAGCCTAAGTTCTTTGGCGAGCGTAGACTAGGCGATGCTGGTGGGTAGGGCAACATCGGTGGAGGCTTGGGCAAGATAGTCACCACTGGTGGAGGTCAAGCATATCGGGCAACATCGGGAAACATACGAGTAAGTTCAGTGGCGTCTTTGGGCGCTTAGGTAATGCAGGGATGCGGCCAGACAGTGACTTGGACGAATAGAGCTTATGAGGTATGTTATCTGACGCCCATGCTTATTGCTTTCTCAACGTAGGTATTTCCTTGGCATTGACCTGATTTTGGCTTTGGTAGGCATCGGTGGCTGCCCAAGTACATTGGGCAAGGCCATGGAGACATTAAGAATGGGTAAGGGCGCAGTAGGCAGCGGTGTTGGCTATAGGCACGGGTTGGGCAATCGTGTCTGCGGTCTGGGTGATGGTATCAACTTTGATGGGAGCCTGAGACTAGGTGGATCCCTTTGCGGTAGACTAGGCACTGGGAGAGTGGACCCATGCATGGGGGAGACATACTTGGGCACCGAGACCCCGCTTAGAGAGATAGATGGATTAGGTTGCGGAGGGGATCGATGTACTGCCTTTTGACTATGTAACTTAACCTTGCTGGCTTTTTTGTTAATCTTGATGTGCCCAGCGCTTCTCAGTCGGGGCCTGTTNAGAGTATCCCACATCGGAATGTCCTACTATTCCAGCACTTAAGGAAGCATACCATGAGCAAGTCCATGCATTCAACCAACCAAGGCAATCATTTTCTCTCAATTCGAACACCTACAATCCGGGGTGGAGTAATCACTAAACNGGCGTCTGCCATGACGCTCTCTTCTCGAGGCACTTGGTGGATTTGGAAGTAAGTAAAATTTTTTAACAATACCTGAACCACTAATAGGTACTCTTGCATCCTTTCCTCATTTGCTTCAAAATCGCCCTGTACTTAGTTGACTATCAACTGTGAGTCACTATAGACTCTCAGGTAGACGGCCTCCATCTCCAATGTGAGCTTCAAGCCTAATATGAGGGCCTTATATTCAGTTTGGTTGTTGGATGTTGCACAGTGGAGGGAGATGGCTCCAGTTGGTGGAGGACCCATCCACGCATAGTCTCTAACATGGTACAGTAAATGGTAGTGAGGGAGCAGAGCNGACAAGGGCAAGCATCTAGCTCTCAATACCCAAGGACCAATCTACAAGGGTATTAGTCAAACCCGCTACCACAAAATTTTTCTCCAAGTCCACCTTCACAAAGTTTTTCTCAAGGACCGTCCAATCCATCCACATACCAACCTCCTCACAAAAGGAATTTGGAGGATATGGTCCATTCCTTCATTCAAAGCCAAACCACCATCAATAACCAAAATGCCACAACCATCAATGATATAAGAGCTCAACTCACAAAGTTGACAAACTCCATAGGGGCATCTCAACAAGAAAAGGGGAAGTTCCCTGCTCAACCACAAGAGAACCCTAGGGGTCAACACGTTGTTGAGTCATTAGAGCCTTTGAGAGAAAGTTGCGAGCAACTCAAAGCTATCACCACCCTCCGTAGTGGCAAAGAAATTGACAAACTATTTTGCCAACGGTCTCACCTAAGACCACATTGCCAAAAGGAAAAGATATCTTAAGTGACGCCGACAAAGGTGCAGTGAATGAAGAGAAAAAAAGAGAGGTTGTTGAGAAAGAAAAATTAATTGATGATTGTGTGTTTATTCCTTTCATGCCTGCCCCTTTCCCAAGTTGTATGAGGCCACCTGTCAAGGTGGCTAATTATGCTGATATTTTGGAAATGTTTAAGCAGGTGAAGATTAACATTCCATTCCTCGACGCCATCAAGCAAATCCCATCTTGTGCTAAAATTTTGAAGGATCTATGCATGGTGAAAATGAGATTGAATATCCACAAGAAGGCATTCCTTACAGAACCAGTGAGCTCAATATTAAGGATTAACACTCCTCCCAAATTCAAAGACCCCGGTTGTCCAACCATAACCATCACCATTGGAAATTGTTGAGTGGAGCAAACACTCCTCGATTTGGGGGTAAGTGTGAATCTTCTTCCATACCTGGTGTATCAACAGCTTCAGCTTGAGGAGTTGAAGCCCACCTCAATCATGCTTCAATTTGCGGATCGTAGTATCCATACACCAAGGGGAGTAGCTGAGGATGTTTTAATTCAAATTGATAAATTTTACTTCCCTGTCGTTTTCATTGTGCTTGATACACACCTTGTTGTAAACCTTAGCTCCCAAATTTCTGTAATACTTGGAAGACCCTTCCTTGCTACATCTAATATAGTGATAAATTACAGGAACAGTCTAATGAAGTTGGCATTTGGGAATATGACAATGGAGCTCAATGTATTCAACTTGGCAAAGCAACTAGGTGATGACGAGGAAGTAAGTGAGGTTAATAGAATCAACACTTTGGTTGAGGAGCACTTGGAGCTGGAGGGGATGTTGAAATTCAAGGAAGAAGGAATTGTGGATCTTGAGAATTATAATGAGCAAGAGGAGGTAGAAGAATTGAAAGGGATGGAAAGGTGGATCCCTACATTCGAGGAGTTACCCCATCGAGAGAAGAAAATCTTTTCGTCGGATGAACAAAAGCCCAACTTGGAGTTGAAGCCCTTGCCCTCCCATTTGAAGTACTCCTATCTTGGGGAAGGGAAAACATTTTCGGTGGTCATTAGTTCTACATTGAACATGGAACAAGAAAAAGAACTCTTGGATGTATTGAGAAAGCATAAAGGAGCAATTGGGTGGACTATTGTGGATATCAAGGAGATAAGCCTTCTTATTTGCACCCATTGCATATATCTTGAGGAGGATTCCAAACCTTCCCGACAACCACAAAGACGGTTGAATTCCATCATGAAGGAGGTGGTGAGGGATGAGGTTTTGAAACTACTTGATGTGGGGATCATTTTTCCAATTGTCGATAGTAAGTGGGTTAGCCCCACGCAAGTGGTACCTAAGAAATCTGGAGTTATGGTGGTTGAGAATGATGAGAATGAGCTTATACCTACAAGAGTGATCACCGGATGGAGGGTGTGCATTGATTTTCGAAAGCTGAACGCTTGAACAAGAAAAGACCACTTCCCATTGCCATTCCTCGATCAAGTTCTAGAATGAGTAGCGGGACATCTATTCTACTACTTTTTAGATGGATACTCTAGCTACAATTAGATCGAGATTGCTTTGGAGGATCAATAGAAGACCACCTTTACGTGCCCCTATGGTACCTTTGCCTACTATCGCATCGCATGCCATTTGGACTATGCAATGCTCCGGGGACGTTTTAACGCTATATGATGGGGATTTTCAGTGACATGGTGGAAAA
The DNA here is from genome assembly GCA_963454935.2 of Ilex paraguariensis. Classification (NCBI taxonomy): domain Eukaryota; kingdom Viridiplantae; phylum Streptophyta; class Magnoliopsida; order Aquifoliales; family Aquifoliaceae; genus Ilex; species Ilex paraguariensis. The sequence continues at coordinate 285,748 of CAUOFW020008392.1, read as the reverse complement.
GATAGTGGAGGTCTTTATGGATGAATTTTCAGTGTTTGGGGATTCATTCGAGGGATGTTTGGCAAACTTGGAGAGAGTTCTAACAAGATGTGAGGAGAAGAATCTAGTCTTGAATTGGAAAAAGTGTCACTTTATGGTGACAGAAGGAATTGTGCTTGGCCATATAGTTTTGACAAGGGGTATTGAAGTTGATAAATCCAAGGTGGAGGCCATCTCCAACCTCCCCACATAGGAGCCATCAAGGGCATTTGGTCGTTTTTGGGCCATGCAGGATTTTATCGTCAATTCATAAAGAATTTCAGCACATTGGCTTGACCCTTGACCAACCTACTATCTGAAGAGGTCCCATTTGAGTGGTCAGATGATTGTGAGACATCCTTTAAAAAACTTAAAGGCATGCTAGTTACACCTCCGATCATGCGACCACCTAATTGTGATCTACCTTTTGAGCTCATGTGCGACGCGAGTGATTACGCGGTCGGCGCAGTGCTCGATCAGAGGGAGGAAAATAGACTATATGTGATACACTATGCTAGTAAAACATTTAGTGAGGCTCAAATGAATTACACAACCACCGAGAAAGAGTTACTAGCAGTAATGTTTGCCTTAGATAAATCTCATTCTTACATCATTGGTTCGCCTATTATTGTCTTTACTGATCACTTTGCTTTGAAGTATTTGTTGTCTAAGCAGGATGCAAAACCAAGACTCATTAGGTGGATACTCCTCCTACAAGAATTTGACTTGATGATTAAGGACAAGAAAAAAGTTGAGAACGTGGTGGCGGATCATTTATCCCGACTTGTGGTACAAGAGGCCGATGAACACATTCCTATTCTTGACTTTTTCCCTGACGAACATTTGTTTTCAATTCATTTTGTATGTCCTTGGTATGCTAATATATGTAACTATCTTGCAAAAGGACAGATACCACCGCAATGGAGCCCAGAAGATCGAAGATGATTTATGGCGGATGTGAAGTACTTCTACGTCGACAACCCATATTTGTTTAAGATACGTACCTGAAAATGGATAGTGGGACATCCTTGCATTTTGCCATTCACAAGCTTGCGGTGGACATTTCTCGGCGAAAAAGACTTCGGCCAAAATTCTTTAATCAGGTTTTTACTGGCCCTCTCTTTATCAAAGATTGTGTTTCATTTTGTAAAGGATGCGATAGATGCCAATGGTTGGGTAGTGTGACCCAAAGAAACATGATGCCCCTTTCACTAATACTTGTCATAGAAATATTCTACTGTTGGGGCATCAACTTCATGGGTCCTTTCCCTATGTCATTTGGTTATTTGTACATCCTCCTGGTAGTGGACTATATTTCCAAATGGGTGGAGGCTATCCCAACCAAGGNTTCACTAATACTTGTCATAGAAATATTCTACTGTTGGGGCATCAACTTCATGGGTCCTTTCCCTATGTCATTTGGTTATTTGTACATCCTCCTGGCAGTGGACTATATTTCCAAATGGGTGGAGGCTATCCCAACCAAGGCTAATGACCACCGGCTCGTAGTCAAGTTTCTCAAGGAGAACATCTTTTCGAGATTTGGGATGCCTCATGCAATAATAAGTGATGGTGGATCACATTTCTGTAATAGGCCATTTGCATCTCTAATGTTCAAATATGACATCACTCACAAAGTATCCACTGCCTATCACCCAAAAACAAATGGCCAAGCCGAGCTAGCCAACATGGAGATCAAGAACATTCTAGAAAAAATGGTTAACCTAAACAGGAAGGATTGATCCGAAAGATTGACCGATGCCCTATGGGCATACCGCACTGCCTTTAAAACTATTTAGGGCATGTCTCCCTACNCACAAAGTATCCACTGCCTATCACCCACAAACAAATGGCCAAGCCGAGCTAGCCAACATGGAGATCAAGAACATTCTAGAAAAAATGGTTAACCCAAACAGGAAGGATTGATCCGAAAGATTGACCGATGCCCTATGGGCATACCGCACTGCCTTTAAAACTATTTAGGACATGTCTCCCTATCGGCTTGTCTATGGAAAGGCTTGCCACCTATCAGTTGAAATGGAACACAAGGCCTATTGGGCCATTAAAACTTTAAATTTCAACTTGAGAATGACTGGTGAACATAGGAAGTTGGAAATGAATGAGTTGGAAGAAATTCGACAAGATGCTTATGAGAGCTCCAAAATTTCAAAGGAACGGGCTAAGATCTTTCATGATAAATTCCATTGCATGGAAATCATTCCNTGAGAATGACTGGTGAACATAGGAAGTTGGAAATGAATGAGTTGGAAGAAATTCGACGAGATGCGTATGAGAGGTCCAAAATTTCAAAGGAACGGGCTAAGATCTTTCATGATAAATTCCATTGCATGGAAATCATTCTNGGTCCCATTTGAGTGGTCAGATGATTGTGAGACATCCTTTAAAAAACTTAAAGGCATTCTAGTTACACCTCCGATCATGCGACCACCTAATTGTGATCTACTTTTTGAGCTCNAATTCTCGCCTCTCAATTTTCCAGGGAAAACTTTGATCCTGTTGGGATGGCCCCTATCTTGTCAAGGTGGCCTACCCCAATGGATCTGTTGAGATCACAAACTTCAAGGNTCATTCTAGCCTGGTCAAAAAGTGCTCTTGTACAATTCTCGCCTCTCAATTTTCCAGGGAAAACTTTGATCCTGTTGGGATGGCCCCTATGTTGTCAAGGTGGCCTACCCCAATGGATCTGTTGAGATCACAAACTTCAAGGATGGCCAAACATTCAAGGTCAATGGCCAAAGATTTAAGCCATTTTTCGAGGGTTTTGAAGGGAAAGAGGTGGCGGAGGATTTGACGGATCCGGTATATCTGGACTTGGTCGGGGAGTAGCTAGTGTTATGTTTTCTATTATACTGTTGCTTTTATTTCCTTATATTACTTTTATTTTGTCACTTACTTTCTTTGGTTGTATAGATTTGTTTACATTGTTTCAGATATTGGTGCTTTTGTTGAAGCTCAATCGCGAGGTGTTCTCTAACCCTATTCATCTTTTTACTGTCCTTCATTGCATATAGTATCTTTTTGTTGCATTGAGGACAATGTATGATTCAAGTTGGGGGGTGAGGTGCACCATTTGCATGATACACCAATGTTGTTTGGAATTTTTTTTTTGTGATACAATTTTTTGCTTGCATTAGTGAAAAATATGTGAAAATTTTGAAAATTTTTGATGGAAAATATCTAAAAGTTGATATGTATTCCCTTATGAAGAGTGTGTGGATTGGATGACATATTTATCTTTGTTGTGAACTTTGAGCACGTGAGCATACCATGGAAACTGACCCTATGCATGAGTATCACATATGTTTGATTTTTGAACTCAACTGTGTGTGACCTTTGAATGTGTAATTTCAGCAATTTATGGATTGGATTCATGTTTTAGGCTTGACATAAGTAGTGGAGATGAGTAAGAACCCATGTGAGCTTTAATGCCAATCCTTGTTTGGAGGGAACTTACATTTACTCAAAGAATAATTTTTCAATGTCCAAATTGTTCAATAGTCTCATCATACTTGTTTTGGTTAGGTGCATCTAGATAGTAGATTGACTTGTTTCAATTATACAATGCCATCTCATGCATACCTGGAAGTAATTTTAGGCCATCTTTGAAATATTTTGAGCCTTAACCCTTTTTCTTGTGCAAAGATTATCCCTAGTGCCGTGATTAAGCCTAGTTTAAATTCATTTCTATGCCACACGTTTAACCAAGCCAATGAAAATAAGAAATATCTACCTTACCTTGGTTGTTCCTTGAAGCTAAATATGAGTGATTGTAAAAGTAAAGGAAGGGTTGTGTGGAAACTCAAACAAAGGGATGAATGATGTTACAACTCAAAGAGTTCAATGGAAAAGAATGAAAATCTAAGAAAAGGAAGAAAATGGGTGAAAAGAAGAAAAGAATGAACAAAAGAAAAGAAAAATGTCAAGGAAAAGAAAAAAAAAGAAACAAAGAGTGTGGTGATGGTGTTAGCCTAGAAATCCCATAAAAGGGAGAATGTTTTTGAAATAAAGGTCATTCAATATGAACAACCCTCTTTGTCATCCTATATCCTTCATTTCACTTACCTCATTACCACCCCAAGACCTCATTACAACCTTTGAAAGTCCTAAATGATCTGGAGAAAGCATGGGGGAAGCATACTTTTAAAGAACATGAGAAGTTGGTTTAGCTGTCTAATGCCCTATCATTCCTTTCATGAGATTATGCCAAGGTTGTTTTATTTTTCATATATGAACTTCATTTTTGGATTGCAAGTGAGTACACTTTGTTTTGAACACAAGATTCTATCTCACATGTACACATGGAGGGCATACCAGGAGAACTAGAGTGCATTTCATTGTTTAAGAGTGACCTCCGGTGAGTTTTGCATTGAAACTGAATTTGGCAGGCTATTCGAATGTGAATTCTGTTGCGTAAATGCTCAAATTACTTGTTTAATTCACACACACACACACACGAGTTGAAAATGAATTTGTAGGTGCGTACTTTAGACTAGTATTTGAGACTATGGTTTTACTTATGTGTGCTTAGTTCAATCATCTGAGAAATGTGTTAAATAGTTCCATACCTGCAGAATAGGGGAATATTGCTCAAGTTTTTGATATTTGGGATGAATTAGGAATGCCCATGTTATTAATTGTGTGATTTGCATTTTGGGTGTTCATTTTGATAGTTAAAGTTAGAAATCCATTCCTTGTACATTGAATGCATCAAAATTTTAAATCACATCGCAATTTCGGTAATTAATTGGGCATGATGGCTCAAATTATGGTTTACAAGTGGAGTACATGTCTAGGGTGGAGTAAAGGTCAGAAAGAGAGTGTTAAGATGTATAGGGGAGGTCTTAAAATGAAAAAGATGTGGGAAGGGTTGCCCAGTAGGAATTTTTTTGCAACTAAAGCAAACCGTACCGGTACGCTGAGGCCTCTGGAGTGCGATGTACTGGTACGTGTACTGGTATGCTTTACCTGGAATTCCAAAAGTTAGGGTTTTTAATCGATTTCTTTCGGGAATCCCTTTCACTTCCCTCTTAAATTACACCCCCCTTTTCCACTGCTCTCTCACCCGAATTCTCCCTTAGACTTCTGAATCCCCTTTATTTTCCTTCAACCCTTCAAATACTCTCCCTTTTGCTGTGATTTAGGAAAATCAAATCTTGGAAACCCTAGGTGCCAAAAATCTCTCAAGCCTTCATTTCCCTTTAATTCTCAAATTCTCCTAAAATAACTCACATGGCTCGTCCTGTAATGATTCCCCAAGATGCTATGGACTTGATTGAAGGTCTCCTCTTGACTCTCTTCACTTTTTTGGCAATGGGGGCATTGTTGCTGTGCATGGTCTGAACTAAGAGGCCTGNTGGACTTGATTGAAGGTCTCCTCTTGACTCTCTTCACTTTTTTGGCAATGGGGGCATTGTTGCTGTGCATGGTATGAACTAAGAGGCCTGGATCCGACAACCCTCAACCCAAAGGGCCAAGCAAGAACCAAGGTGAGCAAAGGAAGAAGGCAAGGCATGAGGCACAGATGAAATTGATCCAAGAGAAAAATGTGACCTATGAAAGGTACCTTGATCACATTTCCNGAAGGGCCAAGCGAGAACCAAGGTGAGCAAAGGAAGAAGGCAAGGCATGAGGCACAGATGAAATTGATCCAAGAGAAAAATGTGACCTATGAAAGGTACCTTGATCACATTTCCCTTACCCCAAGGAACGAAGTTGTTCGAATCATTGAGGCACATGGTATAAAATTCTGGTTTGAACCGGTTGATGGTTTTAATTTGTCAATGTGTAGAGAGTTCTATCAAACTCTTAGGGTGGCGGATGTGAATGAGGTGGAAGTGTTGAAAACGAATGTTCGGGGTAAAATATTTGTGGTGACCTCTGATGTTATTGTGACATTTCTAGGGAATTATGAGAGGCCACCAAATTTGCCACCACCCTGTGGAGGGTGAAAGCGACTATGATAAGGATGATGCCAGTGATGATGATGATGATGGAGATGAGGAATAGGTTGCTGTAGTTTTTGTTCTTTCGCTTGTATTGGAGTGTATATAATTAGAATGGATTCATTGGCTTAGTAGAAGAATCCGTAGGTTTTGGGCCATTTTGTTCTTTTTGATGATTGAATCCTTGTACTCCAACTTCAAAGCACATTAATGGAAGAAACCATAGTTTTTGTTCAATCTTGTCCAATTTTATTTTGATAATTGCATTATGATTTTTATATTTTGATTGATTGGGTGAACAACTTGTTTAAATGGAATGTTCTATGTTATACTTGTTATCTTGTTGTGGGACATAAATTTTGCTAAGGGACTAGCAAAACTCAAGTTAGGGGGTGTGATTAGCACAAAAACATTGCATATACCATGTGCTAATCATCTCTTTTTCACTTGCTTTTGGGGATTGAATGTTTAGAATTGCACTACGTGAGCTATTAACGAAGATATTTGATCTTTGCAGGAAAAAATGTGATAAATAAGGCTTCTTAAGGCCTTCCCAAATAAGTTGAGGTGAATGAGGATGAAAGGATGGCTCAGGAAATCACAAAATCAAGAAAGCAGAAAATTAGGCAAATCGTATTGGTATGCGTACCGATACGCTTTGCTGAATCTGCCCACAAATCTGCAGATCATCCTCTGCTACTTTGAGGGTCCCACCATTATATCTCCCACACTTCTCTGACACACCCATAATACTGTGCATCATTTTCACACCTCTTTTTGGAGCCATGGTGATCAATGAGGAGAAAGGAGAGAGAGTTGCGGTGTGTGCAGACAAGGGTCTGTACTTCCCTGTCTAGCCCATTCCTGGCTATAGCCTATGGATGGAAATCACATCACTCAGCTGAGGGAGCAGACTATGGACAATTTTGGGGGGAAATGACTCCATTATTCAGCATTCCAGACATTACACAAAATATATAGAGAGAGAGTCTGGGTAAAAGATGATGAATAGTATTCTAGAGAGATAAATTGAGATTTTTACATTTTCTTCAATACATTGTCTTGTAATCTCTTGTAAGAATCTTTAGAGCTTCATTGAATGTCATTAATGCTAGTTCCTACAAGTTCATTGCAAGTTTAATTCCCTTTTAAAGCTTTCACCATTAATGCATTTATGTTCTTCATTCTTACTAGCTATAAAATGGGTATTCATTGCTTTCACTTATAGTTTATGTTTGCTTGCATTTAGTTACTCAAGAACTTCATTCCTTTGC
>CAUOFW020008392.1:244975-278353 GCA_963454935.2 Ilex paraguariensis | reverse complement strand
CAAAAACACACTTCACCAAACAACTTTCAACAACAAAAGATTTTACACTTTCTTTCACCCAAAACCACCTTCCCTTTGGTTCACATCCGTCCTCGTGGAAACGACCTTGGAGTACCTCCAAGTAAACACGATCCACAAAAATCTCTTTGCGTTTGGGGAGTATTTTTTTTTATACACATAACACATTTCCACCATCCCATTTTCCCAACTCCTTGCCCTTTCTTTTGATACTACTTAAAGGGAGAGTGACATTCCCCTTCATCCATATAAAATACGTTTTGAGGGATGATATTTAGGGGTTAGGGATAACAACGAAAAACATCAAGTAAGGGTTGCTGTGGCATAGGCTTATAAGGAGACTACCTGTTCTCAAGCATAGTCAGAGTTGCGAACGTCCTGTGAGAGGGCTGCATGAGCTGAGTCTGAACTATGTATAGCTCGATAGATGGCTACCATGACAGAGTCTATAAGGAGACTACTTGTATGAGATCAGAGTCATAGCTGTGAACATCTCATAAGAGGGCTGCAGGGGCTAAGGCTGAGCTATGTATAGCTTATAAGATGGCTACTGTGGTAGAGGCTTATAAGGAGACTACATGCGAGAGTAGAGTCATAGCTACGAACGTCTCGTGAGAGAGCCGCAGGAGCTGAGGTTGAGCTACGTATAGCTCAGGAAATGGCTACTATGGCAGAGGCTTATAAAGAGACTACTGGCACGAGAGCAGAGTCATAGCTGCGAATATCCAGTGAGAGGGTTGCAAGAGTTGAGGTTGAGCTACGTATAGCTCGAGAGAGGGTTGCCTTAGCTTAGGCTCATTCCATTGAGATGGAGATGAGGAGGGAGGCTACTAAGAGGGCCATTGCAGGTACCTTTATTAATGGTTATGAAGAGCTTGACAACTTTCCCTGCCATTGCTTTCTTTGGCTTTGTCCCATATAAGGCACCAAGGGTAGATGGTGACGGGGAGAGCCTTGATGATAGTGGCTTGGGGCTGACCATCTGGAGTATGATGAATTTCATCTTTTGGTCTACCTTATTGTTAGGTCATGTTTTGAATTTGTAAACTATTTACAAACTTTATGAAAGTAAGACAGTTTTGGACACAATACTCTTCGCAGAGTTTTATTTCATAAATAACGTAAAAGATCAACTGAAACAATAATGGACAAATAAAATAAGAGCCACCAACTTATACCCGCTATTGATAATTACTCGTCAGTTGGAGTTACCTCCTCGTCCAAACCCTCCAAAGATCATCTGGATTTCTCAAAGGGACTAATGGCGTTCTCTGTCATTTTGGTTCCTATAAGGCGGCGAGTTTTGTCCTCTACTAGAAATGTACTGCCACAAATGGCCATGCTATATGAGCTCATCGATCTATCTTTAAGATCAAAGCAGTCATCAATATCATGGTTGTGGTCGCGATGGAAGCGATAGGACTTGTTTGGGTTCCTACGGTTTAGGGCAATCTTCATTTTCTTTGGCCAGCGTACTGCAGGATCATCTTTTATTTGGAATAAGATATGCTCCACGGAAGCATTGAGTGGTGTAAAGGTTTGCTGCTCTCTCAGAGGTGGGGACCAAGGTGGTCCTTGACAAAGACTTTCTCTATCCTAGTCCTTTTGTTCTCTACCTCCCACTTGTCCTCACGTGTGTCCTTCCTCTTCTCGCCCCCGTGGGAGGACTCACCTCATTTGGCCTTGGTGACATCCTTGGTGTTCATGTACTTTTGTGCCCTTGACAACAACTCAAGCATGCAAGATGGTGGTTTTTTTAGGATAGAGAATATAAAAATAGAGGAGCACAGACTTGCGATAAAGGTGGCCATGGTCACCTTGTCATCTAGCTCGTCGATATGGAGAGTCTCCTCATTAAAATGAGTGAGGTAGCTCCTCAGGCTTTCATCCCGATCCTGCTTGGTGATGAGCAGATGGGTAACTAGCTTCTAGTGTTGTCGTCCCCCAATGAAATGGGAGATGAAAGACTTGCTTAACTCCGCAAAGGAGTGGATAAAAGAAGGATTGAGCTTGACAAACCACTAGTATGCGGATGCGTTAAGGGTGGTAGGAAAGGCTCCATACATAATCTCATTAGGTACGTTGTGGAGTTGCATAAGAGATTTGTATATGCCGAGATGGTCGAGGGTATCTTTGGTGCCATCAAAGATCTTGATGTAAACATCTTGAACTTTGAGGATAAAGGGTAGTTGACAACATCTGCAACAAATGGGGTATTAGTGCACCTTACCAAGTAATCCACCATCTCCAGCGCCTGTGTTTGATGGCATTGAGGGCATCACCGAGCTGGTTTTACACCTCCCTGATCTTTTCGTCCTGTTGGTTATGAATGTTCTCTGTTGGGTCATTGTAGTGGCTTTCATGATCAGTATATTGGCTTTCTTCCTTATCCTCTGGCGTAGGTATAAGGAAGGGGAACATGTGAGTTTCTTGTGCGTTGAGGAGGGACTCTTGGGCAAGGGGCTCCCTGGCACTGCGTAGGNCTTTGTCATCTAGCTCGTCGATATGGAGAGTCTCCTCATTAAAATGAGTGAGGTAGCTCCTTAGGCTTTCATCCCGATCCTGCTTGGTGATGAGTAGATGGGTAACTAGCTTCTAGTGTTGTCGTCCCCCAATGAAGTGGGAGATGAAAGACTTGCTTAACTCGCAAAGGAGTGGATAAAAGAAGGATTGAGCTTGACAAACCACTAGTATGCGGATGCGTTGAGGGTGGTAGGAAAGGCTCCATACATAATCTCATTAGGTACGTTGTGGAGTTGCATAAGAGATTTGTATATGCTGAGATGGTCGAGGGTATCTTTGGTGCCATCAAAGATCTTGATGTAAACATCTTGAACTTTGAGGATAAAGGGTAGTTGACAACATCTGCAACAAATGGGGTATTAGTGCACCTTACCAAGTAATCCACCATCTCCAGCGCCTGTGTTTGATGGCATTGAGGGCATCACCGAGCTGGTTTTACACCTCCCTGATCTTTTCGTCCTGTTGGTTATGAATGTTCTCCTTTGGGTCATTGTAGTGGCTTTCATGATCAGTATATTGGCTTTCTTCCTTATCCTCTGGCGTAGGTATAAGGAAGGGGAACATGTGAGTTTCTTGTGCGTTGAGGAGGGACTCTTGGGCAAGGGGCTCCCTGGCACTGCGTAGGAGCTCTCTGACATAGGGTCCCACGGTTGGCGCTTGTCACCCAGAGTGGTGAGGTTATGGCTCCTCTCCAATTAGAAGGAGTACTGCTCCCATAGGTTGAGGGGCAGCGCCTCCCGGGGCGAGCATTAGCTAGATGATTTGTTGGTTTTGGCTTACCAACAACTGCATGGTCTCCATGAGCTGTTGCCTGACCATGGGGGTTGCTGTAGTAGATGGTTTTGCTAGTGCAAGAAAAGGTGGAGCCTCCTCCTGGCGGGCTGGGTTGTTATCCTCTGGTTGTTGACTCATCGACCTGGTCGTGATCGCCATAGAAAGTAGCAGGGTAGTAGAAAACTTAGTCGTTTCTCACATACGATGCCAAACTGATGATGCACAACATAGGCTTATGCAAGGTCAACAATCTAGTGTGTGATAAAGTGTAATTAATGAACAGTTAATAGAACAATCAACGACAATAATGAAATTATCGGGTCAACACACAGATATGTACTGGTTCGGTCTGGGTGACCTACTCCATTATGGGAAACAACAATGGTGGCCAGGGAAACTTTATTGATATAGTAAGGTGAACGAGAGAGAGAACAATGGTTAGCTCAGGGAGGGATACAATAGCTAGGAGAGAGAAAAGCTATGTGTAGGGTGTGTAAAGAGANCGGGGAAACTTTATTGATATAGTAAGGTGAACGAGAGAGAGAACAATGGTTAGCTCCGGGAGGGATACAATAGCTAGGAGAGAGAAAAGCTATGTGTAGGGTGTGTAAAGAGATATAGAGATAGATCAAGAGGTGTTCTCGTATGTAGAGAGATCTTACAATTTATAGACACGGAACCTTGGTTAAGGCAGTGACGCGAGGGCAAATTTACTAATTTTTTGGGTAGCTACAAAAGGTAAGTCCTATAAGAGGTTATCTTGATTTTCGAGAATGAGTATCTCGATAATTGCTCCATATGTGCTCTAATTATTCTTGGATTNAGCTTACAATTTATAGACACGGAGCCTTGGTTAAGGTAGTGACGCGAGGGCAAATTTACTAATTTTTTGGGTAGCTACAAAAGGTAAGTTCTATAAGAGGTTATCTTGATATTCGAGAATGAGTATCTCGATAATTGCTCCATATGTGCTCTAATTATTCTTGGATTCCTTGGACCTTGGGCTGGGTAGAATTCAAGAACTGGGCTTGACCTGCCTTTTAGCTGATTTGGGCTTACTTGATTTATTGGGCCTGACCCAGTTGAATCTAGGCTCGTCACATATAATTCACATTTTCTATAAAAAATTATTATTTAAATTTATTTACGTGTGACGCACGTTGTGGATTGCCAGAAAATATAAAAATATGATGATGATTGAGGTTTTTAAATAACCTCCTTTATTAAGGGTATTTCTATCAAGTGCTGCTTTTATGGATTTTTAATATTATAAGTGTAGAGGTTGGACAAGCCTAAAAAGTCCCGGACTACGACGTTTGGTCCCTTTTTCCTTTATTTTTTATTGGAAAAATATAAATAGAGAACTTTTATTTGCTTTTAGTTTTTATGTTGAAAAAAAAATAAAAATAGAATCACAAAACATGTTTAGTAACTAATGGTGNTGGTCCCTTTTTCCTTTATTTTTTATTGGAAAAATATAAATAGAGAACTTTTATTTGCTTTTAGTTTATATGTTGAAAAAAAAATAAAAATAGAATCACAAAACATGTTTAGTAACTAATGGTGTTGTAATAAATATAATCAAAAAACTTATTTGGTTTCTATTTCTGTTGTGAAAAAAATAAAAAATAGAAAACAACAAATAGTTTTAGCAAGGTGTTGTGAAAAGTATACACATTTAAACATCACTTAAACCTAATAAAAAAAAAGACAACACTTATACTAAAAATCCGAAAGTAATAACATTGGTAGCATAATTTGAAACATTTCATGATCCATAATTAAACAAATATACACACCAACTTATATCCTTTTATGCCCCATTATCTAAGCAGAATGGTGATAAAATAGTACAACTAATAAGGAAATTAATATAATACACAAAACCTACATTACCTTCAAATTTTGCAACATCAAAATATAAACACCTCGTGGTGGCAACAATGATGATGGTANAGTGGTGATAAAATAGTACAACTAATAAGGAAATTAATATAATACACAAAACCTACATTACCTCCAAATTTTGCAACATCAAAATATAAACACCTCGTGGTGGCAACAATGATGATGGTAGTGACATGGTGGTGGTAGCGATAGAGGTTGTGGTGCTAGGATTAGAGTTACGATGTGACGACGAAAATGGTAGTGGTAGTTGTGTTGAAGGTAGTAGTGGTGTGAGGTGGTCATGTTGGATGAAGTGGTGGTGGTGGTGGCAGAGGAGATTTTGGTAGTAGTTTTGGTTATAGCACATAGGTGGTAGGAGATGGCGATGTAATGATGGCCATCGTGAGGTGAGGTGGGGTGGTCATGGTGGTCTCAACACTGCTGGTGGTGGTAAGGTGATTGTGGGGGTAGTGGCTGTTCCAACAATATTATTTAGGGGGAGATTATGTTGATCTACCCTCACGATTAAACACATGGATTATAAGACACTACCCGAAGGGGCTGAATATTTTATTAAAAAATTGTGCTGCAACAAACACCAAATTTAACCTAATTTTATCATAATTATCTCTTCTCTCAATGTTATGACAATTTAACATAAGAACCCTTTGTGGGGAAAATACAACACTCAACTTGTAGGATCTTTTCACTCGATTATACACGAGGAATCAAATGCTAGACCTAGAGGGTGTGAATATATTAATTTAAAATTAAGCTCAGATGACCTCTAATTTTACCCTATTTCTAGCACAATTACCTCTTCTAACAAAGATATGATAAGTGAGAACCCGTTTTAACATGAACAACCCATTCAAAGTGTGAATGGATGAATGCATATGCAATCAAAATCTCATTTTGATCCCAACCAAAGCCGCAATCACCAAAATCACTACTAATGACTTGAAAGATAAACAATCAATTCATCAAACACAAGGTACGCGTGTGTGCAACATTGTAAGTGTACAAGCAAATTAAAACAATAAAGAACACAAGCCATTAGTAGATCAATCTTCAAGGCTCATTTTAACTAATGCCTAATGCCTAATCCACTAAATTCAAAGTCAATCTACAAGTACTTGAACCTTATATCTTAACCAATCAACATGGCTTGATGCTCATTTTCTTCGTAGATCTCTCTGTTAAAGGCCTTCATGCAACATTATGGCTAGCTTCAATTGAACGCCCCGCCACATGGTTCATTTAGGCCTTGATCAATCTTCAAGGCTTCACACCCAAGACCTCGGTGTGCACACTTTTCCAAGTGGGTTTTGGTTAAAACCAAGCAAAATCTTCTTCTTTAATGTGTGAGGTTGAATGGAAGAATCAAGCTGGTTGNTATTAAAGGCCTTCATGCAACATTATGGCTAGCTTCAATTGAACGCCCCGCCACACGGTTCATTTAGGCCTTGATCAATCTTCAAGGCTTCACACCCAAGACCTCGGTGTGCACACTTCTCCAAGTGGGTTTTGGTTAAAACCAAGCAAAATCTTCTTCTTTAATGTGTGAGGTTGAATGGAAGAATCAAGCTGGTTGTCCTTTGGTCTTAAGTATCTAAGGTTGTTCTTAAAGAAATCTAGAAGGATTTTTGGTCTATTCTAAATCATAGAGGCTTACCCTAGGTTTAAGGCATAGCCCCATATATATAGGAAACAGAATAGGGTTTGTCTTGGGGACCAGAAAAACACAGATTCTCGTCGACTACTCGAGCAGTGAGAGGGCAGCCATAGGGCGNCCCTAGGTTTAAGGCATAGCCCCATATATATAGGAAACATAATAGGGTTTGTCTTGGGGACTAGAAAAACACAGATTCTCGTCGACTACTCGAGCAGTGAGAGGGCAGCCATAGGGCGGTGGTTGTTGGAGTAAAAAATCATTCTAGACTTCCCAGTGGTAAACCACTCAAGCGATCTCCAAATTGCTCGAGCGGTGGTAGAGTAGTTGTAGAGTGGCCATAGATCGGTCTCCATTGGTTTCTCCAATTTTGTCTCCCTAAGTGTTTTAGAAATCGTTTTAGCGAAGGCTTGCGAACATAGAGCAATTACTACTGGTTTTTAAGCTAGAAATCAATCAAAAACTTGATCTGTTGAGCGCTAAAGGGTGTTTCTCAAATAGGGTCCAATAAATAACTCAAACTATTTTTTCAAAACACATTTAAGGTTTCGAAAACATTTTCAACAAAAAAAACCCTAGGATTCATTTTTTAGATATTCCAAATTTCATTTTGTTCACCTTAATCATCTTAAGTCTAAAATTAAACCAAGGGATCTGATCTATCACTGTTAGAACACCACAATATTTGTCCTTTTGGGGTTAACGCTCTCAAGGTCTCTAAGGTCATTACCTTTGTCCTAAACTTGAAGGTGCATCAGAGTAGTCTCGATGTGGCATCTTAGCTTAATCTATTTTGTTCCCTTTATCGCTTACAGATCTTGATCTTTGAAGCTTGATGACCATGAAATTTGGTTAAGATTTACATAAACTTCACGAAATTAGCCAAGTACAAATACATGATCTAGCACCCATTTTCAACCACTACAACCCATAAAACCCAGGAACAATGATGCATTGATTTTATAAATTTGTTGATTAACATTCAATATCTCACAATGATCCCAATCTAAGCAAGCAACTATGGATATCCAATCAATCAATTTATCAAACATATGGTGCTCGTGTGTGTATCAAATTACAAGTGGATATGTAAAAACAACAAAGAACAAAAACAATTTGTTGATGCAGAAATCCTTCTTGGAAAAAACCACCGAGAATCTCTCTAGGGTTCACCAAAGACTAATCTACTATTCAAAATTCAGTTTACAAGTACTCAAGACTTATACCTTAACAAATATCATGATTAGAAGCTTCTTTCCTTTGATAAACCTCTCCACTAGATACACTCACCGATGTTATAGATAATTTCACTTGAATTCGCCACCGTAATGGATCATCTAGGACTCGAGTGATCTTCTTTGCCAAGATCCTTGATATGCACACTTGCCAATTTGTTTGGTTTTAACCAACCAAGATCTTCTTCTCCAAGGTGTGAGACTAGAGAGGTATCACAAGGTGATAGCCTTTGAATTTAGGGATTTAGGGTTGTGGCTCAAGCTCTCAAGGTGCTAGATAGAGAAAAGTCTCTCTAAAAGGCTTACCCTAGGTTGGGAAGGCATCCTATATTTATGGGCTGGGAATAGGGTTAGTTTTGGGGTCCAAGAAAACAAAAATTCATGAACAACTGCTCGAGCAATCAGAGGGCGGTAGTCACTGGAATGAAATTTGAAATCAAATTAAAAAGGTAGAGCAAGAATTATTCAAGTAGCCTGAGAGTGACCTAGAGGGTGATCCTTTCTGCCACACGCATATCATTTTCCCAAATTTTTTCTTAAGTCTTTAGAGTCTANAATTTTCCCAAATTTTCCCAAAAGGTAGAGCAAGAATTATTTGTGCTTTCTGCCACACGCATATCATTTTCCCAAATTTTTTCTTAAGTCTTTAGAGTCTAGCGAAGGCTAAAAAACATAGGGTGGTCTCCTATTGATTTTTAGCCTAAAATCAAGCAAAAAACTAGTCCTCTTGAGCACTAAAGGGTGCTGCTTAATAGAGATCCGATAATTGCTCAAACTATATTTTCAAATCACAAGAAGGTTTAGACAAAAAGTCTTCTTTGGAAATCACCTAGGAGCCATACAAGGGTCAATATTGATTCCATTTTAACATTAATCATCCTAAGTCTAATAAATTAAACGAGTGATTATTTGGTCTCCAAGTTCAATACCTTTGTCCTAAGTAAGAAGGTGTGATAAGGACATAAAATTGCATAATTTAGGTTTCATATCATTCATTTTAGCTATGTTAGTTACCTGTTTCCTTTGTTTTAGTTTAGTTTTGTATTTTATGAAGAATATTCATGTTTTTGGGTNCTTTGTCCTAAGTAAGAAGGTGTGATAAGGACATAAAATTGCATAATTTAGGTTTCATATCATTCATTTTAGCTATGTTAGTTCCCTATTTCCTTTGTTTTAGTTTAGTTTTGTATTTTATGAAGAATATTCATGTTTTTGGGTGAACTAGTGTCAAAACAAGGTTTTGCGCACATTTTAATGCTATGGAGGACTTGAAGTTTGAGTTATGAAATCCAAGAGTCAAGCCAAGGGAACTACAAGCATAATTGATGAAAAGGCCAGTGCTACCAGTAGGTTTTCTATTGGTTCAACAGAAAGCAGAATTACATTCTACTAGTAGAAGTTCATTCCTACTGGTAGAAGTAAATCAGAGACCTCGCTATCGGTAGGTTGATACTGTTCTACAAGTAAGTCTTAAATAGAAGGTTATTCTACTAGTAGCTGTGAAGAGCTACCAGTTAACTATTATCATTGTACCCTACATGTAGAAAGCACAAATAGAATAGGTTATTCCTTGCATTGATGCTTTTGGATCTTCATCATTGTACCATCATGACCATGGAATAGGTTGAGATTTATATATGCTAGATCATGTTTTGTAATTATGGCGCCCCTAAAATCGGGGGTCCTTTGTCAACCATTGATCACCCATTAACCCGCGGAAGGACCCTTGATTATTGCACAACTCAACATCACACCGATAACGTCTCCTTAACTANAAATCGGGGGTCCTTTGTCAACCATTGATCACCCATTAACCCGCGGAAGGACCCTTGATTATTGCACAACTCAACATCACGCCGATAACGTCTCCTTAACTAGGATCATAACCCATTTACATACTTTATCATTTATCAATCCATGGTCCTTTATACCTTAATTCATAGTCATTCATGTCACATATAATCCCTTTGAGCACAAGAAATCATTGCCCAAGAATTTGGTAAAACGTTTCAAAAATTTGAGGTTTGTAGAAAACCTAATGGTAGAAGTGTTCAAAAACCTACCTGTAGCAGTTGTATATTGGACTCTTATTTTTAGAAAATTTGTGAAAACCTACCGGCAGAAGAAGTCCCTATTCTAATGGTAGAAGGAGCTTACTTGAATTCTTCTACTAGTAGGAAGAGTGACGTTCTATNAAAATTTGAGGTTTGTAGAAAACCTAATGGTAGAAGTGTTCAAAAACCTACCTGTAGAAGTTGTATACTGGACTCTTATTTTTAGAAAATTTGTGAAAACCTACCGGTAGAAGAAGTCCCTGTTCTAATGGTAGAAGGAGCCTACTGGAATTCTTCTACTAGTAGGAAGAGTGACGTTCTATTGGTAAATAATGCCTACTGGACCACATCTACTGGTAGAAGAGCTCAACTTCCTATTGGTAGGTGTGCCCAGAATTACCCATTTCATATGTTTTCGATTTTCAATCCCCTCCATATCCACCCAACACATGTATAATGAAGTTTTCACATGAAACATAGTTCGTATAAGTTCNTGGTAGAAGAGCTCAACTTCCTATTGGTAGGTGTGCCCAGAATTACCCATTTCATATATTTTCGATTTTCAATCCCCTCCATATCCACCCAACACATGTATAATGAAGTTTTCACATGAAACATAGTTCGTATAAGTTCGATTACAATTATTTTCATATAATTACATGCCCAAAACTGAATTACATCAAAGTTTTACAAAACATGGTTGAAAAGCCACAAATCGGCTTTACTTCATCCTTGAAGCCTCGAATGAGAGCCTTCCACCAGTGTATAACCCGCACCTGAAATGTTTTCTTNCCCAAAACTGAATTACATCAAAGTTTTACAAAACATGGTTGAAAAGCCACAAATCGGCTTTACTTCATCCTTGAAGCCTCGAATGAGAGCCTTCCACCAGTGTATAACCCGCACCTGAAATTTTTTCTTATAAAGGGTGAGCCATGCTCAATAGGGTATCTCCTAAAGAGGCTACTCCCCAACCTATATGCATATGAAATATCACATGCAATTTCAACAAGCAACAATCATCCATTCAAGAATATGCAATTCAATGATGGATCCTTTATGCCATGCTATGTTATGAGATGAGACTCACCCATGAAACTCAACCCGAGCCTTTACCNAACAATCATCCATTCAAGAATATGCAATTCAATGATGGATCCTTTATGCCATGCCATGTTATGAGATGAGACTCACCCATGAAACTCAACCCGAGCCTTTACCGGCTCCCATCACCCATGCAGTGCCATGAGTATAAAATCGGACATTCTAAGCCCTTGCCATTGATGTTGCACATCCAACAACATTTTTTTTAAAAAAAAATAAACCATCTGTCTTTGTTGGGTAGCGGAATTTTGGTGTCTCACCGTCGGTTCTGTACACCGATACACTTTTTTGGACTTTCGCCGGCGGAAGTGTATAAACCAGTAATCGGATCTTGCACTCGAGGGAGTAACTAGCCCTACTTGCTATACCNAAATCGGACATTCTAAGCCCTTGCCATTGATGTTGCACATCCAACAACATTTTTTTTTTAAAAAAAATAAACCATCTGTCTTTTTTGGGTAGCGGAATTTTGGTGTCTCACCGTCGGTTCCGTACACCGATACACTTTTTTGGACTTTCGCCGGCGAAAGTGTATAAACCAGTAATCGGATCTTGCACTCGAGGGAGTAACTAGCCCTACTTGCTATACCCGATTTAAGTTTTTCATGCAACCATGCGACTTTGTCGACCACCAAGAATGGTGTTTGATCACAACCATGCACACCCACCCACACTCATGCCTAATGCCCATGAATGCTATGTCTCTATGCATATGCAATGTAATGTACAATTGCAATATTATATCATGTCCAATATGTATGAGTGCNATCACAACCATGCACACCCACCCACACTCATGCCTAATGCCCATGAATGCTATGTCTTTGTGCATATGCAATGTAATGTACAATTGCAATATTATATCATGTCCAATATGTATGAGTGCCATATGAATAATCTCAACCATATTTCAACATACACCATGGTTAATTATATCGTAAGCATATAATGTCCATAAATCCTCATAATGTCAATATACCATCTTTCATATATCAACATCTACATTCAACAACAATTTTTCAAGCATGTTATACATAATCTATGCAAAACATACTTAATTTCACATAGACATTAAATCAAACACCTTCAAGGCACCAAATCATGTAATCACATAAAATGCTCAATTTTATCACAAGTTTTAAGAAATCACATTAAGTAATTTCTACATACCCAATTCAAGATAGAATTTATTCTACCCATTTCTAATACCCATTTCATCAATTTACAATAATAGGCAAGTGTTAAATGTATCTAATAGCCTATGNCAAGGCACCAAATCATGTAATCACATAAAATGCTCAATTTTATCACAAGTTTTAAGAAATCACATTAAGTAATTTCTACATACCCAATTCAAGATAGAATTTATTCTACCCATTTCTAATACCCATTTCATCAATTTACAATAATAGGCAAGTATTAAATGTATCTAATAGCCTACTCATCTCATATAATATCCCTAGGTTGGAAATAAACCTAATTAGGATGAAAACCCTACCTCTTGAAGCGTAAAACGAGATTGAAGAACCTTCAAGAACACCAACAAAGATCAAACTTTGATTTTTCCAAAATTTTGTTTTTGAATCTCCAGTGAAATCCGTCCTTTTTTGTATGTAGGCGTAGCCCTCGTCACGTAGATCAACTTTAATAGTTGGCCAAAAAGATTCTGACTAATGGAACTCTGTAGATCGTAGAGAGAAGTCTTGAACTCTCTCTTTTCCCTCTCTGCCTCTCTCCAAAGTAATCCAATAGAAAGAATGGGGAGAAAATCTAATTTTTCCCCTATTTAAATCCTTTAAATGCTTGGTCCATATCGTGCCACACATTTTTCATTCTCGGGTCCAATTTCGTCCCGGTTCAAGTTTAAAATATTTTTATATAAACTCTCTTTAAATTATTTTCTTCTTTTCAAAATTTAAGTCCCGGGTTCGTTTTTGAGGTCACCTAACACTCGGTCGTCCCGTAAAATGCAAAAAATTTGTCTGTCTCAAAATTCGATAAAAATTTACAGGATAATTAGATTTCGCCAGACGAATCCAATGGTAAGGCCTGTTTTGTCATCCAAGTTCTAGAAAAATTTAAATTTTCAACCCATACCGTAGTGGTAAATTATTCTTTTGCTCTTTTTCACAAAAATTCAAATTTACCCGGGTTTTACATTCTTCCCCCTTAAAAGAATTTCGTCCCCGAAATTCACACGAACATGCACATTCAACCACATGCATATGCAACAGTCATATCATGCTGAATGATTACCAGAATGTACCTCCATCCTCAAACAAGAATGCATAATTGGTACGCATGGTGTCCTCACGCTCCCATGTCGCCTCCTCCACACCTTGGTGCTGCCACAATACCTTTGCCAACCTCAAAGTCTTGCCTCAGAAAACCTGTTCTCAACTATCCATGATACGCATCGGTCCGTCCTTGAAGGTCCCATCTACATCAACAATCAGCTCGCCCCAATCCACCACATGTTTTTACGAAGTATGGAGATATGGAACACTGTGTGAACACCTAATAAATTTGGCAGTAACGTCAATTGATAAACAAATGTACCAACCCTTTCGAGGACCTCGAAGGGCCCGATAAACCTTAACAACAGCTTTCCCCACTTTTTGAATCTGACCACTCCTCTTTCATACATCACCTTCAAGAAGACATGATCCCAAACCTCAAACTCTAGAGGTCGTCGTCGTCTATCCGCATAACTCTTCTATTGAATTTGAGTTGTGAGAAGACACTTTTGTATCAAGTCCACCTTCTGTGAGGTGTCTCTAACCAAATCTGGACCCTTAGAGGGTCTCTTTCCAACCTTCGTCAACAAAATCGAAGAACAGCAAGGCCTCCCATAAAGTGCCTCATAGGGTGCTATTTGTATACTCGCCTGATAACTATTATTGTAGGTGAATTCCAATAAGGGTAAATGCTCTTCCCAGCTACTCTTGAGATATAGGATGCATGCCCATAGCATGTTTGCTAAATTCTAGATGGTCCTCTCTGATTGACCGTCCGTCTAGGCATAAAAAGCTATGCTCATCATCAACTGTGTCCCCATGGCCCGTTAGAAACTCTCTTAAAAATGAGCCATAAACCTGGGATTTCGATCCGATACTATAGAAACGGGTACCCTATGCAACTGGACTATCTCCCATATATAAAGTCTATAAAACTCCTCCTGTGTGAAGGTCATCTGCACTGCCAAAAAGTGTGCTGATTTCGAAAGCTAGTCCATTATCACCTACATCGTGTCATGTCCCCGCGATGTCCATAACAAGTGGGTCATAATATCCATCGTGACATGCTCCCACTTCCACTTAGTCACCTCCAAAGGCTGGAGTAACCCTGTGGTTCTCTAGTGCTCAGCCTTGACCTGCTGACATGTGAGACATCGACTAACAAAGTCCCCAACGTGCCTCTTTATCCCATTCCAATAGTATTGGCGATGAAGATCATGGTACATCTTCGTGCCATATGGATGCACAACAAACAGGAGTAATGAAACTCCTTAAGGATCTACTCTCTCAAATCCGAAGATTGGAGAACTATAACCCTTACCCTAAATCGAAGATTACTATTTGAGCGAATGACCTAGCCCTCGTCACCTGTACCCCACGGTACCCAGTCCCTAATGGACAATATCTCTGCGTCCTGCCCCTGAGACTTGATCACTTTACTTAGTAGGGAAGGGGTAGCCACCAAACTCCCCAAAGTGCCTTGAGCTTGAATCCTATAGTGTAGCCCGAACTATCCCTTAGTCTCGAGCATCCGTCACTCACAGGTGGCCACACTGGCCAAGAATTTCTGTGACTTCTGGCTGAGTGCATTAGCCACCATGTTTGCCTTATTGGGATAATAATGCAAAGTAAAGTCGTAGTCCTCTAAATACTCCATCCAACTACGTTGCCTCATATTGAGGTCTCGCTATGTAAAGATGTATTTTAGACTCTTGTGGTACGAAAATACCTCAAAATGCTCACCATACAAATAGTGGCACCAAGCCTTCAAGGCAAAGACAATAGCCGTCAATTTCATGTCATGTGTAGGGTAGTTCTGCTCGTGGTTCTTTAACTGCCAAGAACCATAAGCTACCACTCTCCCAGACTGCATCAAAACACAACCAAGTTTGTCCTTGGAGGCATCACAATATACTGTGTACCTCTGTCCCCTCTCTAGGACTATCAAAATAGGAGCTGAAGTAAGCCTCCCCTTCAACTCTTGGAATGCCCTCTCATACGAGGCATCCCATTGAAACTTGACCTCCTTCCGAGTCAATCTCGTCATAGGTGTAACTGGTCANCAAAATAGGAGCTGAAGTAAGCCTCCCCTTCAACTCTTGGAATGCCCTCTCATACGAGGCATCCCATTGAAACTTGACCTCCTTCCGAGTCAATCTCGTCATAGGTGTAACTGGTCAGGAGAAGTCCTTAATAAACCTCCTATAATACCCCATCAATCCCAAGAAACTGCGTATTTTGAAGACTAACTTTGGCCTCTCCCAACTCATAATCGCCTCAACCTTCTTCAGGTCAACTAACACACTTGAAGCCAAAACTAACACCAAGTGTCCCAAAAATTTCAGCTCTGTAAGCCAAAATTCACACTTGCTGAACTTGACGTATAACTGATGGTCCCTCAAGGTCTAGAGAACAACCCTCAACTGACCCTCATGCTCCTTCATAGACTTGGATTAGATTAAAATTTCGTTAACGAAGACCATGACAAACTGATCTAGGTAGGGTTAGAACACCCTATGCATGAGGTTCATGAATGCTGCTAGGGCATTCGTTAATCCAAAGGCATAACCATGAACTCGAAATGCCTATACTATATCCTAAACACCGTCTTAGGGATATCTACCTCCCTAATCTTCAATTGATGGTATCTCATACGTAGATCTATCTTGGAGTAGACCCACACCCCTCTCAACTAATCAAACAAATCATTAACCCGTTGTAAATGGTATATTTTCTTGATAGTAACTCGATTCAACAACTGATAATCTATACATAGCCGAAGGGTCTTGTCATTCTTCTTGGAAAACAACACCGAAGTACCTCAAGGTGAGGTACTCGGTCTAATGAAACCCTTGTCCATCAATTCTTGCAATTGGACCTTGAGTTCTTGCAGCTCTGTAGGTGCCATTCTATGCAGAGTCATAGAAATAGGCAATGTATTGGGGTGCAACTCAATGGTGAGGTCTACATCTCTATGTGGAGGTAATCCTGACAGTTCATCCAAAAAAATGTCCTCATACTCACAAACCGTCCGAGATAGACCCAACTCTTGTCTCACCTCGTTCTCTAAGGTAAGGCTTGCTAGCCAACCCATAAATTACCCGTGCCAATGAGAATCATACACTACTTGGGGGTAAAACATCATGTTTCTCCCCTTGAAGCTTGAAACAAACACCCTCTGACGTGTAGGTATTGACCCTTTTTCGATCCCAATCAATGACAACTCAGTGTGCCGTCAACCAGTCCATCCCAAGGATGACATTAAACTCTAACATGTCCATGACCCTAAGGTCTACGGTGAATAGAATCTCTAAGATCTCTAACTCAGACCCCCAATATATCTGATCAAAACATACCCTAGCCCCTAGAATTTTTAAAATGTTTTACATAATTTATCATTTATCAATCCATGGTCCTTTATACCTCAATTCATAGTCATTCATATCACATATAATCCCCTTTGAGCACATGGAATCGTTGCCCAAGAATTTGGTAAAACATTTTAAAAATTTGAAGTTTGTAGAAAACCTACTGGTAGAATTGTTTAAAAACCTACCGATAGAAGTTGTGTACTGGACTCCTATTTTTTAGAAAATCTGTGAAAACCTACAAGTAGAAGAAGTCCCTGCTCTACCGGTAGAAGGAGTCTACTGAAATTCTTCTATCGGTAGGACCAATGACATTCTACAGGCAGATAATACCTACTGGACCACATCTACTGGTAGAAGATCTCAACTTCCTATCAGTAGGTGTGCCCAGAATTATCCATTTCATCCATTTTTGATTTCTAATCCCCTCCATATCCACCCAACACATGTATAATGAAATTTTCACATCAAACATAGTTCATACAAGTTCGATTATAATCATTTTCATAAAATTACATGCCCAAAACTGAATTACATCAAAGTTTTACAAAACATGATTTAAAAGCCACAAATTGGCTTTCCTTCATCCTTGAGGCCCCAAATGAGAGCCTTCCACCGGTGTATAACTCGCATCTAAAATATTTTCCCAGAAAGGGTGAGTCACGCTTAATACATAGGGTATCTCCTAAAGAGGTTACTCTCCAACCTAAATAAATATGAAATGTCACATGCAATTTCAACAAGCAATAATCATCTATTTAAGAATATGAAATTCAATGATGGATCCTTTATGCCATGTCATGTTATGAGATGAAACTTACCCATACAACTCAAACTGAGCCTTTACCGACTCTCATCACCCATGCAATGCCATAAGTATAAAACTGGGCATTCCAAGTCCTTGCCATTGATGTTGCACATCCAACGACCCTTTCTTTTTTTTTTTTTAAAAAAAATAAAAAATAAATAAACCATGTGTCTTTGTTGGGCAGCGGGAATTTGGTGTCTTACCGCCGGTTTCGCACACTGATACACTTTTTTGAATTTTTATCGATAGAAGTGTATAAACTAGTAACCGAGTCTTGCACCAGAGGGAGTATCTAGCCCATCTTGCTGTACCTGACACAAATTTTTCATGCAATCATGCAACTCTGTCGAACCTTGGTCTGATTGTACCGAGCCCACTTATCAACCACCAAGAATGGTGTTTGATCATAACCATGCACACACACCCATACTCATGCCTAATGCCCATGAATGCTATGTCTTCGTGCATATGAAATATAATATAAGATTGGAATACTATATCATTTCCAATATGTATGAGTGCCATATGAACAATCTCAACTATATTTCAAAATACACCATGGTTAATTATGTCATAAACATATAATGTCCATAAATCCTCATAATGTCAATATACCATCTGTCATATATCAACATCCACATTCAACAACAATTTTCCAAGCATGTTATACATAATCTATGCAAAACACACTTAATTTCACATATGCATTAAATCAAACACCTTCAAGACACCAAATCATGTAATCACATAAAATGCCCAATTTCATCACAAGTTTCAAGAAATCACATTAAGTAATTTCTACATACCCAATTCAAGATAGAATTTATTCTACCCATTTCTAATACCCATTTCATCAATTTACAATAATAGGCAAGTGTTAAATGTATCTAACAGCCTACCTATCACCCTAGGTTGGAAATAAATCCAATTAGGATGAAAACCTTACCTCTTGGAGTGTAAAACGAGATTGTAGAACAATCAATAACACTAAAAAAGATCAAAATTTGATTTTTCCAAAATTTTGTTATTGAATCTCCAGTGAAGTCTATCCTTTTTGATATGTAGGCATAGCCCTCATCGCGTAGATCAACTTCAATACTTGGCCCAAAATATTTTGATCAACGGAACTCTGTAGATCGTAGAGAGAAGTTTTGAACTCTCCCTTTTCCCTCTCTTCCTCTCTCCAACATAACCCAAAAAAAAAAAGAATGGAGAGAAAATTTGATTTTCTTCCCTATTTATACCCTTTAAATGCCTAGTTCACATTTCGCCACACGTTCCTCATTTCCGGGTTTGATTTTGTCCCGAAACGATTAAATTTCGTCTTGGTTTAAGTTCAAAATATTTTTATATGAACTCTCTTTAAATTATTTTCCACTTTTCAAAATTTATGTTTCGGGTTCATTTTTGAGGTCACCCGATTACCGATCGCCTCGTAAAATGTAAAAAATTTGACTGTCTCAAAATTCGACGAAATTTAACTGAGTAACTAGATTTCACGAGACGAATTCAACTATGAGATCCACTTTATCATTCGAGTTCTAGACAAATTTGGGTCTTTAACCCATGCTGTAGTGTCAAATTACCATTTTGCCATTTTTAACAAAAATTCAAATTTACCCAGATTTTATAGTAATTGACTAATATTTTTTGATTTCTTTGTAAATCTCAACCTAGTTCATGGTATTGATGCTACAACGATGAAGATCTAAAAGTATTACTTGAAGGGAGGAGATCATGCATCAAAGCTACATCAAAATCACTAGGTATCCACCTTCTTACTTAAGACAAGGTATTGACCTAGGGACCTGAGATTATCCCTTAGTTTAATAGACTAAAGATAATTAGTGTTAAAATGAAATCGGTATTAGATCCGAGGATGGATCCTAGGTTTTCTTTAAAGAAAAATTTTTCTGAACCTTTTGTGTATTTCGAAAACAAAGAATTGAGCTATCATTTTATCCTTGTAAAACCTGGTAAAATTTAAAAGTTTATTAAAAAGACCAAAACAATAATTAGCTGTTACGGTGTAGGTTGAAAATCTAATGTTTCTAGAATTCGGATGATGAAATAGAACGCATCGTTGGATTCATTTTGCAAAATCTAGCTACCCAGTGAAATTTTGTCAAAGTCCAAGACATTTAGATTTTTTACATTTTACGAGACGATTGTGTGTTGCGTGACTAAAATAAACGCGATCAAATTTTATTCACAGAACCCGAGAAATAATTTAAGTTAGTTCAAATAAAAAAATATTAAACTTAACATAGAACAAAATTTAATTGATTCGAGATAAAATCAGATCAAAAAAAGACAGGACGTGTGGCACATTGTGAGCCAAGCATTGGAGAGTATAAAAAGGGAAAAATTAGATTTTTTTCCCATTTCTAGAAAAGAGATAGAGAAATAAGAGAGAGAAAAACCAAGGTTCTCCTACCTTCTCCTTCTGATCTATGGCAATCCCACTGTCGGATCTCCTTGGGCAAAAAACAAATGTTGTTTTTCGCGATGAGAGCTACATGTACATATCAAAGATCGTGGGTTTCATCATAATCTCGAAGACAAGATTTTGGGAGTCAAGGAATGGAAGCTAGATTCGGGTCTTTTGGAATTCTTCGACGTATACATATGCTTCAACCTAGGGTTGAAAACTAGACATATCCTTTCCTCACTAGGTTTATTTCTAACCTAGGATTGAAATATGAAATGGGTAGGGTGCTAGAGATGAAATTTCATGTATAACACATACCTAGAGTTGTTAGAACATGGAAATGGGTATGAGAATATGTTTCAAACAATTCTTGCATGATTTGGTTGTTGATGAAATTACTTGATTTGGAATTTCATATGGAATTGTGTTGATTTGGGTATGCTATGTGTTTACATAATGTTGTGACTTATTGGTGTTTGATAAAATTCCTACAAATGATTAAGTGTGTTATTTGAATGAAAACGATATAACATGCTTTGGAAAATTGTGGGATGTAATTATATGTTTTATGATATAATGTACATTGAGAAATTAGAAATGGTTATGGAAATGGAATACGTTCATATTGTGCTCATGATATGGTGAACATGTTATGGTAATTGCAATTGAAAACTTGATTGCATAGTGTTATGGAATGTAATTTCTCATTACATTTGCATATGCACGAGTAACATCGCATTCGTGGAACATTGACATGAGTGTAGGTGTGTGTGCATGATTTTGATAAAACATCATCCTTGGTGGGTTGATATGTGGGTTTGGGAAGGTTAAACCTAGGTTCGACTGAGTTGCATGGGCTGCATTTAAAACAAGGGTCGGTGTTAGCAAGAAAGACTAGATTCTCCCTCAGGTGCAAAGCCCAGTAACTTCGAATACATACTCCTTTTGGTTTTGAGTCCATAAAGTGTGTTGACATACGTGGAACTGTTTGTGAAAGTCCACTGATGCCATATCGGTTGGGTATTCGTTGGTGGTAGTCCATAAATACTCACCCCAAGAAAGACCCAGGATTTATAAAATGGCCATTGGGTGTGTAACATCAATAATGGGGGCTTGAAATGTCGGGATGCATACACATGACATTGTATGTGTTCTGGGAGCTGATGGAGGGCTCGGGTTGCATTGCATATGTGAGTTTCATCTCATGACATGACATGATATTATAGTATTCATTTATAAATTGTATATTCTTGAATGAATGATTGATTGATTGATGAATTGCATGTGAATATTTCATATACATCTGGGTTGGAGAGCAGCCTCCTTAGGAGATATTCTATTGAGTGTGACTCACCCTTTATGGGGAATACATTTCAGGTGTGAGACAAGCACCGATGGACAACCCTCGCTTGGGTCCTTGTTGATGAAGGATCCAGATTGTGGCCTTTTGGGAAATTACATTTTTGTAATCAAATATGTAACTTGTATTGGACTTGTAAATTGTGTAAAAGGTTATGTAATTAACTCTTATGGACTATAATTTGTGTAAATGAATGAATGGATATGTGTGGGAAGTGATTGGATGGTTAAAGGTTAAGGATTGGAAAGATTTGGAAAAAATCTGGGCTCAGGTATCGGTACCTAAGTGATTAAATACTGGCACCACGCTGTCGGATGACCCAGGTACTAGTACCTAAACCCATATGCACTAGTACCTGGATTCCAGTGGGCTCAAGTACTGATACTTTGTTACCAAGTACTGGTACCCTGATGGAAAGTGGGCTTATGTACCGGTACCAAGACACATAAGTACTGGTACCTAGAAAATAGTGGGTTCAAGTACTGGTACTAGTGTATATAGGTACTGATACCTGGAAAATAGAAGGTCCATGTATCATTGCTACGTATCAGAGGTACCAATACCTCTTCCTAGAATTTAAAATTTTAAAATGTAAAATTGAAGGGCGTTCACATCTTGAACGCTCTTCCTTGGANTGTATCAGAGGTACCAATACCTCTTCCTAGAATTTAAAATTTTAAAATGTAATATTGAAGGGCCTTCACATCTTGAACGCTCTTCCTTGGATGATGTAAATTGATAATAATAAGCCCAATTATTAGGGTTTAGACCTTGGAATGGTCCTATGATTATATTATGCTTGTGTTACGGATTGGGTATGGCTTTCGTACAAAGGAGACTCTGCCTAAAGTTTGTTTTTGTTATGACCCTGGTGAATAGGGTGTAACGACATGGTATCGGGTTATGCGTTACACATGGGTATGTTTTGGCGGGTTAATGGGTGATCAACGAGTTAAGAAAGGACTCCTGGATTTTGAGGCATTACAATCCCTCTTGAACAACACCCCTTATGTTCAAGAGTATACGTTTTTTTGCTTGATGTTAGGCTTAGGCTTACAAAACCAATATGGACCTCACTATGCTCGCTAGCAATCGTAGAGTGGTTTCTTTATGACTTAGGAAAATATTGGGCAAAGGTTAAACGAAGGACAATAGGGGTTGCCCTTTGGGGTCGCTAGAGCAGTCCTACACTCCTAAGTCAGTTTGGAATTCATTTTTCATTCCAATGACCACTATCCTATGACTGTTCTCCCACTACTCGAGCAGTCAGTCGCGAATGTATGTTTTCTTGTTCACCAAGACTGCTCTTATTCTGAACTTATAAAGAGAGAAAGGCTTTTCCAACCTAGGGTATCTCTTTTGTGAGCTAAATGTTTTCCTCTTAAGCTTTAGAGATCATACCACAACCATAGCTCCCTAAACCCAAAGGCAATCATCTTATAAATCTCATCAACCTCACAACTTGGAGAAGAAGACCTTGATTGGTTGAAGACCAAACTTGTGAGATCCTGTGTTTCATATAAATATAAATTATATTAACTTGTTAGTATTTTCAAAATGATTAAAATGATGAGACCAACTTTGAATCATTGTTAAATGTATAGTCATGTAAGTTTGAGTTATGTGCGTATTGACTTTTAGGTCAAATTTAATTTTTGTGGCGTTTAAGGTTGATAATGGTAACTAAGGAAAATTATTAATTTTTTTAGGTCAAAATAAAATTACCATTGTATCTTGGAGGTCAAGAAACATTTGAATAGGTTTTTACCTCATATAGGGATTTGGAGGGATAAAATAGTAATTTTGGTGTTTCGGGTGTAAATTGACTTTGATTTTGAGATAAATTATAAGATTAAATGTTTTTAGGTTAAAATAACATTAAAAATGAATTTGAAATGTCGAAAAACCTGAAGGTAGTCATAAAGATCAAATTGGAGATGTTTAGGGGCAAAATTATACTTTTGGACAAAATGCATTTTTTGTCATGAACAGTATTTTCAGATAGGAATTGATGGGTTTAAAATCCCAAATTTAGCCTATTTCACTCATTTTTTTTCACATCACTCACCCAAAACTCCTCCACCCACCTTAGAACTAGAAACAAAAAGAGAAGAAGATAGAAGAAGAGCTCTCGGGCTTGGGCTTGGCTTGAGAATCTTAGAGATTAAGCTTGGAATTGTTGATTCTTAGGTGAGATTTTTCTCTCTCCTGCATTTACATTGTGCATCTCATGTATTTTCTTTAACTAAAAATTACTATGTGTTTGATGGCAAAATACTTGTTGTAAACCTTGATTTTGTGTTGAGTTTGCCATGGATTGTGAACCTACATGCATAAAAATAATTTTAGTGTTATGGTTTTGAAACCATAGTTTGATTTTAGTTATGGGTATTTGATTAAACTTATGATTTGGTGATTTTGAAGTATACTATGATTTTGTACATAATATATATGACTTATTCTCTTGGAAATGGTTATGTTGCTTTGAAAATACAAATTTTGAGATTTGAGCCTACTACATGTTTGATAAAATGTCAAGGTTATAACATGTTTCAAAAGGATTTATGGATATATAAATTTTTGATTTTTAGAAAATGTATGCTCGATACTAAGAGGCAGAGGGTTAGTAGACAGTTGGAGCCTATGGAGTGGGTTGCCAAGGTGGCTACTAATCCTAAGGGGGATTGATTATGATATTGGTTTTCGGTGATGGCCTATGTGGCGTCAAAATTTGTGCCCTACATGTTCTCCTTAAAAAGCAAGAAGGGCGATGAGACCCTAGGGTGCAAGACCCAAAAGGTACTCCAAGGATGGTTCATGCATGAACCGGTGTGATTGATTATATTGTCCGTATGCAAGACATGCATGGTATTTGCTATGATGGTTTGACTTTAAATATATAAACCTTTAATTTATACCTTGTATATTTCTAATGTTGAGGTGTTTGGAGAATTTTATAAGTGTCTTACTCATTATCTTCTACCTATACTTAATTATAGAATTTTTCATTACTTATTCTTATGGTTTGTGGAATGTTGGTATTTAAAACTTTGTAAATGCTTGGGAAAAGGATTATCCTACTGAGTTGTGGTTACTTATCCCTTACTAATATTTTTAGAGACTAGCATGCATCTTGGGGCATAGGTGATGGAATGCTTGTAGGAGCTTGGACTAGAAAGAATCTCTTTTGGAGCCTTTTTATATTTACCTTTAGAACTTGTGTAGAAATGTTAGAACTCAAACATTGTGTTTTAAAAGGTTGTCTTGAGGCATTTGTGGTGCACACTAGATCATCCCATAGAGGGATTATTATTTTAGGTATTGTAATGTAAAGTTATGACTTTGTGTACTAAGTTGTGGTATATATTGGTATTGGATGCATCCGTGCTTGGGAGGACTTTGTGGGCCTCTAATTGCCACCCCGAATTTAGTTGAATTATATTTTTGATGGAGGCATGTTGTGTATGTTTTTTTAGTTTAAATTATGCTATGCTCTCATAGGGATGCTCTTACTAGCTGGTTGGAAGCCCAATTTTCAAAGAAAACTCTGCCAAAATATTTTTTTTAAAAATAATTTATTTAAACTAAAGAGATACTTTCGTAGATGTTTTTACAACATACTGACATGTATTTTTTTGATAAAAAAAGTACTTGTTTTAATCAAGCTTTTATGAAATTTGGGGCATGAAAAAACTCATTAGAAGTGTGCATATCGAGATTTGTGGGTGTGTCTTGTGAATGCTCGAGGCCTAGAGGATCCATTGTGGTGAAGAATCTAAGTGAAGCTACCCAAGATGCCAAAGAACAACTTTGGCGGAGAGGCTTATTAACAGAAAAGAGCATCTAACTATAGAATTGGTTGAGGTATAAATCTTGGGTACTTTTAAGCTGATTTTGGGGTAATGAATTAGCCTTTGGTGAACCCTAGAGTGGTTCCCTGAGATTTTTTTTTTCAACAAATCACTTGTGTTATTTATTATTTTTCATATATACTTGTGATTTGAACACACACACTATATGTTTGCATGATTGATTGATTGAATACCTACATCATCCATAGTTACGTGCTTGGGTTTGGGTCTTTGGGATTAGGGATAACTGATTAGTAGTTAAAATTAGCATATTACTATGCCTTTTTAAGACTAATTATACTTTGATGGAGTTTAAATGATGAAATTTCAGATCCTAAAGTGAACAAGTGCTCAAAAAGCAACATATATCAAACTTGAATGTAGCACCAGCATATTGGGGGGCAAAATTGGAAAAGTTTGGAACAAACCAAGAACCTTCGATCGCCAAACAACGTTCGAACGTCCCCCTGAATTAATTAAAGACCAGGCCACTAAGACATGACATGTTGCAGCTGCACTGAGGTACTTGAGTACCATGTTCGAATGCCAAACAATGTTTAAACGTCCCCCTGAATTAATTAAAGACCAGGCTACTGAGACATGGCATGTTGCAGCTACACCGAGGTAAATGAGTACCATGTTTGAATGCCAAACAACGTTCGAACGTCTCCCTGAATTATTAAGGATCAAGCTGATGAGTGCAAAGTGATTAGCACTAAACATTGCATATATTATGTGCTTTTACATCCGTATTATGTTTACTTTTGTGGTTGAAGTGAGCGGAATTGGATGGTTTGAGTTTTTAATGGAGTTTTGATTTGACTGCAGATAAAAGGGGTCATTTAGTGCTAGGTAAACCCTCCCATGGTGTTTTTGATGAATGGAGGTGAGAACGAGCCTTGATGATGGATTAAAGGAAGGAGGAAGCAATAATTGAGCAAAACTAGAAAAAGCTACCGGTAGTATTAAGGATTTCTTGAAGGGTGAAGGAATCAGGGATTTTGCAGCACAAGGAAACATCTACCGATAGGTGTTGGCTAATGGACCTAAAGCTATCTCACAACTACCGGTATTTGTTGGTTACTGGGGTCATAACTACTAGTAGTTATTCCACGATCTATCGGTAGTCATTACTGAAACAACCCAGATTCTCGCAGACCTTTCTCCGCTGCTTTGAGGGTCCCACCATCAAGTCTCCCACACTTCTCTAACATGCCCATACACTATTCAGCTCTTTCACACCTCTCTTTGAACTTTGGAATCTTGGATGATAAATGAGGAGAGAGAAGAAGAATGGAGGTGTGTGTGCAGACAGGACCTGTAACCACCCCTATCCAGTCCATTCCTCCTGCACCTCTATGGATGGAGGTCACTTCTGGAGTCTAGGGCATCATCTCCATGCACGTTTTTGGCAGGCAATGACTCCATTGTTCAACATTGTATGAGAGAGAAGAGATATAGAGAGAGAAGGTCTGGAGAAGATGATGAATAGTGTCTAGTGAGAGAAAATTGAGATTTTTACATTTCTTTCAATACATTGTCTTGTAATCTCTGGTATGAATTCTTCGAACTTCATTTAATGTCATTAATGTTGTTTTTCCTTAAATTTCAATGCAAGTTTAATGCTCTTTTAAAGCTTTCACCATTAATGTATCAAACTTCTTCATTTTCTTAGTTTTCAAATGGGTATTCAATATACTCTCTTATAGCTTATGTTTCCTTGTATCTGGTTGCTCTAGAACTTCATATCATTACAATGCATTTTCATTGCATTGTCAATTTCATTTTAAGCATGAGTAGATAAATCTCATATTTGGCTAAACCAAGGTTTACTTCCTTCCCCATGGAAACGACATTGGAATACCACCAAGTAAAACACGACCTGCGAAAGTCTCTTTGCGCTTGGGGAGCACTTTTATACACACACACACACACACACACTTTTTATGCATTTACACATCACATTGCCATCACTTCATTTTACCCCATCTCCTTGCCCTTTCTTTTGACATCACTCATAGGAGAGTGACACTCCCCTTCATCCATAAATTATACATGCTAAAAGGTGATGTTTAGAGGTTAGGAAACTACAAGGAATTTTGTCAAGCACAAAGTCAAGTTAGACGTGGAGTGTGGAACTAGCTCTCCAGAAAAACATAGGCCACTTGAGTTGGGGGGGTGGGGGTTCAGACCCTAGCTAGCATTCGAACGCCTATCAAGCAAAGACAGAAATAACGTTCGAACGCCAGACAACGTTCCAACGTTGTCCCCAGGTAGACTGTAGAGTGGATAGCTTTCAGATGACTTTCAACGCCCTACACTATTCCCTCACACTCTCTTGTCCCCCCTCCTCCTTGCATATAAATACTCTNCCCTACACTATTCCCTCACACTCTCTTGTCCCCCCTCCTCCTTGCCTATAAATACTCTCCATGTGGGAGCTTTGAAAGGGAGGATTTGGAGGGTAGGAAGCTAGAGCTTGGTTTGTAGGCTTAGACTACACCAAGAGCTAGTAGAGAGATTGAAGGAGGCATAGACTTCCATTTGTAGTTGTATAATTAGTCTTAGACTTAAGTCTTATATTTATTTGTATCAGGGGAGATAGATCATCTTTTGGTTACGGTGGAAACCCTCCAAAAGTAACTAGCTTTCTTCTACTTTCATTTATTGTCTTTCACTTCCATTCGTTGAGCTTCCTTTTTCCCTTAGTGGAGTGAAACACTTGCACTTTTCTAGAGCTTTACTAAAGCCGTGAAGGGTGGACCGTGATTCACTCATTCTTTGTCGAAGATCGGATCCTCGCTTATTGTGANTTCGTTGAGCTTCCTTTTTCCCTTAGTGGAGTGAAACACTTGCACTTTTCTAGAGCTTTACTAAAGCCGTGAAGGGTGGAACGTGATTCACTCATTCTTTGTCGAAGATCGGATCCTCGCTTATTGTGATTTACCTTGTAAGTCCTCTACTTGGAGGGATGATCATCACTCACTTTTCTTGCTTTACCAAAGCCATGAAGAGTGAGTAGTTTCTCATTCACTCTTTAGTAAGAGGTGATGGACATGTATAAATCATTTGGAAGTTATATTTTGTGCATTTCATTTATACTTTAATGCTTTATATTACACTTGCTTATTGAATGATTGACTGCATCTAGCAAAACTAAGGTACTTTGTATAACCATGAGTTTTTTCTATGAAATGGATGACTCTTGCATTAAAAGATCCATGTGTTCAAGGCAAGTAGTCCGGCTAGATCTTCATGACTACCTTAATCTTCACCATTATTGGACTTCATTTACAAGATGGAATATTAACGCCATGTGTGGATGCCTTGTAAAAACACTTGCTTGTTTGTAGACGGGTTGAGTCTCGGCATAGGNTTTAGTAAGAGGTGATGGACATGTATAAATCATCTGGAAGTTATATTTTGTGCATTTCATTTATACTTTAATGCTTTATATTACACTTGCTTATTGAATGATTGACTGCATCTAGCAAAACTAAGGTACTTTGTATAACCATGAGTTTTTTCTATGAAATGGATGACTCTTGCATTAAAAGATCCATGTGTTCAAGGCAAGTAGTCCGGCTAGATCTTCATGACTACCTTAATCTTCACCATTATTGGACTTCATTTACAAGATGGAATATTAACGCCATGTATGGATGCCTTGTAAAAACACTTGCTTGTTTGTAGACGGGTTGAGTCTCGGCATAGGTAATTCTTGGGAACTTCTAGAAAGGCATCAGAACCTTGTGCTTAATTCGTATAATCCACCTTTATCTTCCGATTAACTTGTCGTTGACAAGTAAGTTAATTGAGTTACCAAACACAAGTATAATAAACTGGATGATTAACTACGTGTTCAGATTCTCGAGCTAAAGGGTGACTGTTTACATTTGAGTTTATCTTATATTTTGTCTAGAAAACTTCTTGGAAAGAATCTTATATTCTGTTTAGGTAATCCCATAACTTCAAACTCTCAAGATNATATTTTGTCTAGAAAACTTCTTGGAAAGAATCTTATATTCTGTTTAGGAAATCCCATAACTTCAAACTCTCAAGATTTCCAGTTACTTGGTCTCTATCACTGCTTACTTTAAAACACTAATCATAGTTCCCTGTGGATTCGACTTTGGACTTAACCAGATTATTACTACAACTTGACCTCTTGCACTTGGGTGTACACATATCGGATCAAGTCAAGTTTTTGGTGCCATTGCCGGGGAACCATAACAGGTGTTTTTAAGGTAAAAGGTAAGAAGACCTTCCTTTTTTTGATTTATTGTGTATAAATTATTTTTTATGTCTGAGGACGATCCTCACTTTCAAAATTTGCCAGTAGAATTTGTTGGATGTGTGAATCAATTTGAATCATCTTCACCTAGATTAGTAGCAAACCCTCTTGATAATAATGTGGCAAATAATGAGAGACAAGAAAAAGTTCCTGTGAGAGAGAGGGAAGTGCCTAACATTCGAACCTTGCGGGATTACTTAAATCTCACAAGAAATAGTGTTCCCTCTTGTTTTATCTTTCTTGAAGATGCACCCTTATTTACTGTAAAGACAGGGATAGTTCAATTACTCCCTCAATTCTATGGACTCAAAACAGAAAATCCATATCTGCATATAAAAAAGTTTGAGGAAGTATGTGGAACATTTCAAGACAATTCTGAGGTAGCCAAAATGAAACTTTTTCATTTTCTCTAAAGGATAAAGCTAAACAATGGCTAAATTTTTTAAAAGCTCTTTCAATACCTGACTGGTAGGCACTACAAAATAAATTTTTTAGAAAATTTTTTCCTATACACCGCACTATTACACTGAAAAGGAAAATCATAAATTTTTCAGTCAAAGAAGGAGAAACCTTTTACCAAAGTTGGGAGAGATTCAAGGATCTGCTCTAGTCCTGCTTGCACCATGCATTTGAGAATTGGACTTTGGTAGGATTTTTCTATGACTCCTTGCCCACTAGACTACGTCAGTTTGTCGAAATAATGGCTCAAGGAGAGTTTATGAGCAAGAGTTTGAAGGAGGCATTCAATTTTTTTGACACCGTATCTGATAGTTCTCAGATGTGGGACTCAGCCTCCCATACCATTGTTGAAGCCAAATCATCTACTTCCCAATGGGGTAAGTATGTCTTGAGAGATGATGATGACCTAAGAGAAAAAATGTCCACCTTATCTCGAAAGCTTAAAGCTTTAGAGATGAAAAAGGTTCATCAAGTTGATGTTGGCCTCCCTTCAAAACAAGTGTGTGGGATTTGTGCGCTGACAGGACACCCTATTGAGGAGTGTCCTACCATTCCAGCATTCAAGAGATTCTGTTGGAGCAAACAAATGCAATTTCTAACTTTAACAAGCCTTACTCCAACCCATATTTTGAAACATACAATCCAAGGTGGCGAAATCACCCAAACTTCAGTTGGAGAAACACACAACCAACTCCCATGAACCAACAACAAGGTTCACACCCATCAGCTCAAGAACCTCCCACGTATTAACCATACCAACCACCCTAGAAGAGGAGCCTTGAGGATAACTTGAATCAGTTCATGAAAGGCCAAATGAACTATAACAATAGTTCCACTTAGGCGTTTACTGATTTAAAAAACCAGACAACTCAATCTTTTAAGGATCTTAAAAGCCACATCCAAAAGTTAACCCAATCAATACCACACATGAGAAGGGCAAGTTTCCCGCCCAACCAAAACCATCACAAGGCCAATTTCAGGTGAAAAATCCTGCAATCATGGAAACCCCACAAGACCAAGCCCAAGTTGTCACTACATTGAGAAGTGGCAAGGTGATTGACAAGACCATTAGAGATATGCTAATTCCCAAGCCAAAATCTGAGTCAATCCTAGTCAACTCACCAGTTGAGCCTGAACCAGTAGAGCTTGAACTTGTGATTGAAGAGGAGCCTGAACTTGTGATTGAACAAGAACCAAAACCATCAAAAGAAAAGGGACCCTCGTGTCCTATTCCTGCTCCTTTTCCTCATAGACTCAAAACAATACAGAAGTTGAATAATTTGTCAGAAATTTACGAGCTCTTCAAGCAAGTAAAGATCAACATCCCACTTAGGGGTGTCGATGGGCCGGGTTACCCACGGGTCCCGTCACTCGGCCAGAAAAAAATAGGCTCGAAGCCCGATAGGCCTGATAGTTGGCCTGCCCGAGCCCGAGCCCAATATCCTTAAAAAGAGAACTTGAGTTTGCCCCCAAACCCATTACTCGACCCCAAGCTTGGCCCAAGATACCCCCTGTCAAGCCTGCCCATTAGCCCAGCCCAGCCCACCTCTCCTTTGAAAAAAAGTTATACTGTTAGACCATTAAATTTGAAACTCTGAAATAAGTCTCCTAATATCAAAATTTAAAGTTTTAAAAATTTAGATATTATAAATAATGTATTATTTTCTTTTCCATGTATTAAGCGTATAAGTTTTAAATGGTAGAATAATACAAATGACAGATAAGTTAGTCGGTGTCAACCTAGTTAGGATTTATTCATTCTTTGGATGCAGTTCATTATTTTATTTTTATCCATTTTGACTTTACTTTTGATTCAAAAATATAATTTACACAAATATTAAGTTAGAAAAATATTTATTATTTTTAACTAAATATGTATATAAAAAAGCCCGCAAGCAGGCCCACTTAGCAAGCCCGTCCACAGGCCTGCCCAATAGGCTCATAGGTTAGGTTGCAGGTAGCCGACCTCTACTTGAAGCCCGGCCTGGCCCAACAAAAAATTCGTGGGCTTAGCTCGGCTCGGCCCGAAAAAAATTCACTGGCCTAGCCTGGCTCGGCCCATGGACACCCTAATCCCACTTCTGGATGCAATCAAATTGGTTTTGTCTTATGCCAAGTATCTAAAGGACTTGTGCACAGTCAAGAGAAGCCAGAATGTCCAAAAAAGAGCTTTCTTGACAGATCAAGCTAGTGTCTTGCTTCAACACAAAACCCCTCCAAAATACAAAGACCCTAGGTGTCCAACTGTGTCGTGTGTCATTGAAAACTTTAGAATTGAACAAGCACTGTTAGACCTTAGAGCAGGTGTCAATTTGCTCCCATTCTCTGTTTACCAGCAGTTGGCCTTGAGTGAACTCAAATCCACCAATGTTATACTCTAGTTGGCAGAAAAATCTGTCAAAGTCCTTAGGGTCATTGTTGAAGATGTACTTATCCAAGTGAACAACTTTGTCTTCCTTATTAACTTCATCGTTCTAGATACTCAGCTAGCAAAGCATTTAGAGAACCCAATTCCCGTCATTCTTGGTCGACCCTTCCTAGCAACTTCAAATGCACTAAGCAATTGCAGGAATGGGGTCATGAAATTAACCTCTGGGAGTACGACTCTTGAGCTGAATATTTTTAATGTTGCCAAACACCCAGGAGAGGACGAAGAAGAGAAATAAATAAATTCCATTGAGTTGTTGGTTCAGGAACATCTGAATAACACATTATGTGAAAACCCCACTGAATCTTCTCTATCAAAATCTATCATGTCTGAGACAATAGATGATGATCCAAATAATTGCCTAAATCATGCTGTTGAGACATGGACCCCCAAATTCGAGGAACTTTCACCAAGTGACACAAAGCTACTCTCATCAAGTGTCAGGCCACCAAAGCCTAAATTGAAACCTCTCCTATTTGACCTCAAATATGTATTCTTAGGAGAGGACGGTCATACGCAGTGGTAATTTCATCTAAGCTCACAGACTTGCAAGAGTCTAAACTGATTGAAGTTCTTAAAAAGCCATAAAAGCACCATTGGGTGGACCATCGCTGACTTGAAAGGTATAAGCCCATTGATTTGCAATCATGCTATATACCTGGAAGAGGATTCAAAACCCTCTCGTCAAATGCAGCGACGACTGAATCCTCACATGAAGGAAGTTGTGAGAATGGAAGTGCTTAAGCTCTTAGATGCGGGGATAATCTTTTTCATCTCTAATAGCAAATGGGTTAGTCCAACCTAAGTTATGCCCAAAAAATTCTTGGGTCACAGTGGTTAAGAATGAAGCCAATAAACTAGTACCAAATCAAGTC
>CAUOFW020008392.1:196250-244960 GCA_963454935.2 Ilex paraguariensis | reverse complement strand
AGAAACACACAACCAACTCCCATGAACCAACAACAAGGTTCACACCCATCAGCTCAAGAACCTCCCACGTATTAACCATACCAACCACCCTAGAAGAGGAGCCTTGAGGATAACTTGAATCAGTTCATGAAAGGCCAAATGAACTATAACAATAGTTCCACTTAGGCGTTTACTGATTTAAAAAACCAGACAACTCAATCTTTTAAGGATCTTAAAAGCCACATCCAAAAGTTAACCCAATCAATACCACACATGAGAAGGGCAAGTTTCCCGCCCAACCAAAACCATCACAAGGCCAATTTCAGGTGAAAAATCCTGCAATCATGGAAACCCCACAAGACCAAGCCCAAGTTGTCACTACATTGAGAAGTGGCAAGGTGATTGACAAGACCATTAGAGATATGCTAATTCCCAAGCCAAAATCTGAGTCAATCCTAGTCAACTCACCAGTTGAGCCTGAACCAGTAGAGCTTGAACTTGTGATTGAAGAGGAGCCTGAACTTGTGATTGAACAAGAACCAAAACCATCAAAAGAAAAGGGACCCACGTGTCCTATTCCTACTCCTTTTCCTCATAGACTCAAAACAATACAGAAGTTGAATAATTTGTCAGAAATTTACGAGCTCTTCAAGCAAGTAAAGATCAACATCCCACTTAGGGGTGTCCATGGGCCGGGTTACCCACGGGTCCCGTCACCCGGCCAGAAAAAAATAGGCTCGAAGCTCGATAGGCCTGATAGTTGGCCTGCCCGAGCCCGAGCCCAATATCCTTAAAAAGAGAACTTGAGTTTGCCCCCAAACCCATTACCCGACCCCAAGCTTGGCCCAAGATACCCCCTGTCAAGCCCGCCCATTAGCCCAGCCCAGCCCACCTCTCCTTTGAAAAAAAGTTATACTGTTAGACCATTAAATTTGAAACTCTGAAATAAGTCTCCTAATATCAAAATTTAAAGTTTTAAAAATTTAGATATTATAAATAATGTATTATTTTCTTTTCCATGTATTAAGCGTATAAGTTTTAAATGGTAGAATAATACAAATGACAGATAAGTTAGTCGGTGTCAACCTAGTTAGGATTTATTCATTCTTTGGATGCAGTTCATTATTTTATTTTTATCCATTTTGACTTTACTTTTGATTCAAAAATATAATTTACACAAATATTAAGTTAGAAAAATATTTATTATTTTTAAATAAATATGTATATAAAAAAGCCCGCAAGTAGGCCCACTTAGCAAGCTTGTCCACAGGCCCGCCTAATAGGCTCACAGGTTAGGCTGCAGGTAGCCGACCTCTACTTGAAGCCCGGCCTGGCCCAACAAAAAATTCGTGGGCTTAGCTCGGCTCGGCCCGAAAAAAATTCACTGGCCTAGCCTGGCTCGGCCCATGGACACCCTAATCCCACTTCTGGATGCAATCAAATTGGTTTTGTCTTATGCCAAGTATCTAAAGGACTTGTGCACAGTCAAGAGAAGCCAGAATGTCCAAAAAAGAGCTTTCTTGACAGATCAAGCTAGTGTCTTGCTTCAACACAAAACCCCTCCAAAATACAAAGACCCTAGGTGTCCAACTGTGTCGTGTGTCATTGAAAACTTTAGAATTGAACAAGCACTGTTAGACCTTAGAGCAGGTGTCAATTTGCTCCCATTCTCTGTTTACCAGCAGTTGGCCTTGAGTGAACTCAAATCCACCAATGTTATACTCTAGTTGGCAGAAAAATCTGTCAAAGTCCTTAGGGTCATTGTTGAAGATGTACTTATCCAAGTGAACAACTTTGTCTTCCTTATTAACTTCATCGTTCTAGATACTCAGCTAGCAAAGCATTTAGAGAACCCAATTCCCGTCATTCTTGGTCGACCCTTCCTAGCAACTTCAAATGCACTAAGCAATTGCAGGAATGGGGTCATGAAATTAACCTCTGGGAGTACGACTCTTGAGCTGAATATTTTTAATGTTGCCAAACACCCAGGAGAGGACGAAGAAGAGAAATAAATAAATTCCATTGAGTTGTTGGTTCAGAAACATCTGAATAACACATTATGTGAAAACCCCACTGAATCTTCTCTATCAAAATCTATCATGTCTGAGACAATAGATGATGATCCAAATAATTGCCTAAATCATGCTGTTGAGACATGGACCCCCAAATTCGAGGAACTTTCACCAAGTGACACAAAGCTACTCTCATCAAGTGTCAGGCCACCAAAGCCTAAATTGAAACCTCTCCTATTTGACCTCAAATATGTATTCTTAGGAGAGGACGGTCATACGCAGTGGTAATTTCATCTAAGCTCACAGACTTGCAAGAGTCTAAACTGATTGAAGTTCTTAAAAAGCCATAAAAGCACCATTGGGTGGACCATCGCTGACTTGAAAGGTATAAGCCCATTGATTTGCAATCATGCTATATACCTGGAAGAGGATTCAAAACCCTCTCGTCAAATGCAGCGACGACTGAATCCTCACATGAAGGAAGTTGTGAGAATGGAAGTGCTTAAGCTCTTAGATGCGGGGATAATCTTTTTCATCTCTAATAGCAAATGGGTTAGTCCAACCTAAGTTATGCCCAAAAAATTCTTGGGTCACAGTGGTTAAGAATGAAGCCAATAAACTAGTACCAAATCAAGTCATCACAAGATGACAGATGTGTATCAACTATCAAAAGCTCAATTTGGTAACTAAGAAATACCATTTCTCTCTTCCCTTTCTTGACTAGGTTCTAGAGAGAATTGCAGGGTATGAATTTTACTGTTTCCTGGATGGGTATTCCAGGTACAATCAAATTGAAATTGCAATAGATGACCAGGAGAAAATCACATTCACATGTCCCTTTGGCACCTTTGCATTCAAAAGGATGCCATTTGGACTTTGTAACACTCCTGCAACATTCTTAAGATACATGTTGAGCTTGTTCAGTGACATGGTCGAGAAATTTTTAGAGGTATTCATGGATGACTTCTCTATTTATGGTGACTCATTTGATTCATGTTTGGCCAACATAGAGAAGGTATTGGTAAGATGTCAGAAAGCCAATCTGGTGCTTAATTGGGAGAAATGCTATTTCATGGTAACACAAGGCATTGTCTTAGGTTATGTTGTGCCATCTAACACAAGGATGTTTGATCATTTCTAGGACACGCAAGGTTTTACATGAGATTCATAAAAGATTTCAGTACCATAGCTAAACCCATGTATCATCTCCTGAGTCAGGACATAAATTTTGTGTGGAGTGAAGCATGCCATCAAGCTTTTGACAAGCTTAAAGGCATGTTAATTTCTGCCTCAATCATGTAACCCCCTGAATGGACGCTACCCTTTGAACTTATGTGTGATGCCATTGAATATGTTATAGGTGCTGTGTTGTGGCAACAAAAAGATAAGAAACAATATGTAATTTACTATGCAAACAAGACTTTGAATGAAGCTCAAATGAATTACACCACTACTGAAAAAGAATTGCTTGCTGTAGTTTTCACTTTGGAGAAATTTCGTTCTTATCTCGTTGGTTCTTCTGTTGTTGTATTTACTGACCATCCAGCATTGAAATTTTTGCTCACAAAGAAGGACGTCAAGCCAAAGCTCTTAAAATGAATACTCTTAATCCAAGAGTTTGATCTAGTCATTAAGGACAAGAAGGGCATTGAGAATATGGTGGCAGATCATCTGTCCAGATTAACATATGACTTTCAGGAGGATGGAGTACCAATTAATGAAAATTTCTTCAA
Source organism: Ilex paraguariensis (assembly GCA_963454935.2). Taxonomy (NCBI): domain Eukaryota; kingdom Viridiplantae; phylum Streptophyta; class Magnoliopsida; order Aquifoliales; family Aquifoliaceae; genus Ilex; species Ilex paraguariensis. The sequence continues at coordinate 241,236 of CAUOFW020008392.1, read as the reverse complement.
TGAACAACTGTTCACCATCGAGGAGACACCATGATATGTTGATATTGCTAACTTTCTTGCTACAGGTATACTCCCTCCAACCTTTACAATGATGGACAGAAAGAAATTTTTGAGGGAGGTTTGCAACTTCTTTTGTGAGGATCCATACGTATTCAAGTACTGTAAGGATCAGATCATAAGGCGTTGCATCATCGCTCATGAAATTAGACAGGTAATATCATTTAGCCATTCTGAAGCATGTGGTGGCCATTTCTCATCAAGGAAAACCGCTGCGAAAATCTTGCAGTGTGAATTTTATTGGCCCACCCTTTTCAAAGACGTCCATGCATTTTGTTTGGCATGTGGTAGATGCCAAAGGTTGGGAAGCATTTCAAAAAGAAAAATAATGCCCTTAAACCCCATTCTTGTGATTGAAATTTTTGACTATTGGGACATCGATTTTATGGGACCATTCCCCATTCCTTTGGCTATCTATACATTTTTGTAGCCATAGACTATGCATCCAAATGGGTTGAAGCAATTCCATGTCGAAATAATGATCACCAAATGGTGATCAAATTTTTAAAAGAAAATATTTTGTCTTGGTTTGGAATTCTGAAATCAATTATAAATGATGGGGGGTGCTCATTTTTGCAATCACCCTTTTTGAAATTTGATGAAAAAATACTTTATTTTTTATAAAATTCCAACTCCTTATCATCCATAGACTAGTGGACAGGTTGGATTGGCTAATTGGGAGATCAAATTAATTTTAGAAAAAATGGTAATTCCAGACCACAAAGATTGTTCGTCAAGACTNCTGAGATGGCCCGGTTTCTTTACGCACTTGAGAAGGGCCAAAGCATAGATATCCCCTCCCTCATTTTGACAGAAATGAAGAAAGGTTGTGATGTGAAAAGAAACTCACTTTCCTTCGGCACCTTGGTCACGGAGATGTGCAAGGACCATGGGATTAGGGTAAGGCCTGAGATGACTATATAGAGGCCAATGGCCCACTGAACGAGGCTTCCTTCTGGAGGAGCCAAGGCCACAATGGAGGCCCAGCGGCTAGACACGAGGAGTCCCCTACCAGAGGTGTCGACAAGGTACAAGATGTCCTAGATAAGGAGGAGGAGAGAGAGTTAGAGACAGAGAGAGCNATTGAACAAGGCTTCCTTCTGGAGGAGCCAAGGCCACAATGGAGGCCCAACGGCTAGACACGAGGAGTCCCCTACCGGAGGTGTCGACAAGGTACAAGATGTCCTAGATAAGGAGGAGGAGAGAGAGTTAGAGACAGAGAGAGCCCAAGAGCAGCCAGATCAGGCAGGACCCAGCACCCTGCGCTCACTACGAGAGATCATGCTTAGCATTGAAATTAAGCAAGATGAGATTCTTTGCCTTCTGAGGGGTGGACCTAGTGGAGCTGGAGGAGAGTGAGAGAGGGGGATTTTTGTTCTTGAGTAGATTTATGTGTGTTTGGATTCTTCTTTTGTGCATGAGCTTCTTCTTTAGTGGTTTATTAGTGGATATTTAAAGTTTTTTGTGTTTTGTCACTTCTTTTGTGGATGAATTGAATCTGTGGAGTTTGTATTAAATGAGCATATTTTGTGAAATGAATGGTTCAGTTGATCACTATTATCAGTTTAAAAGCATGTGTACATAACAAATGTGGATGCTAAGACTGTTTGTTAAAGTCACTAATCACATGATCGGTTTGACACATAACTTAGCAATCTAGACTTAACACCACAGCTCCTTGAACAATGGTNAGCTTTAATCGTCTTTTGTGACTGACAGACGTTAAAGAACCAGATAGTGAGTCTTAAAGTTTAAAAAGCATGGATATCAAAATTTTTTGGTTTAGTTTGGGAGTTCTATGCACTTTTTCATCTGATGTGCATGTTGTGATCATAAGAAAAGCAAAATTGGTAAGAAAAAATGAGATCCGAGAAGAACAAGCGAAACACTTTTGTGGCAGAAGCACTTTTGCTGAACGCCGGCGTGCTAAAAGGCTTGGTGCCTGTAAACAGTGTGGTAGATTTTTTCACGAGAAAAGATATAATCAATGTTCTGAACCAATTTCCAACCGCGCACTTGATTGATTAGACTAGATAGTGAATGGGCTGAGTAAGGATTACCTTGAGACACCATGCTATTCCGGTACTTTGCTTAACCAATTTGTGAGAGAGGAAAATATGAGAGTCACTGGTTGTTCTAACTACATGGATATGGAGGGAGACTCGGATTAGATTATTCTCTATGGAAAACGGTGTTTTGTTGGGATGAAAGCCAAGAATTTTTGTAAAAAATGTAAAAATCTTTTTGTACAAACTCTTTTAATTGAAATGAAAAAATTAGCTGAGTAAGGAATGTCCCAAACTACCAACCTAAAGTGTGAGTAGGGACTTATCCTGAGATGCCATGAATTTTTGGTTCAGACTTCTGTATATAGCCCTCTCTTATTGGGTATGTTGATGTATAGAAAAATTTTTGTTGTTTGATCTAACATTCAAACGCCCAGTGACGTTCGAACGTTAGTTGCTTGTAGTACTCAACCTATGATGACGCCTCTGATGGAAACAAAAGTACTGAGAGCTCAGCACGTTCGAACACCAATAGCACGTTCAAATGAGAATAACGTCCAAACGCCAATAGAACGTTCAAACGACATGAGCTTATAGTACTTTGGTCTCTGACAGAATTCAAAAGTACCGGAAGCTCACCGTGTTTGAATGTCATCCACGTTTGAACAATCTGTTTAAAATTCTACTACATACGTTCGAACGTGAACCTTTAGGCTATAAAAGCCTGGTTCGTCTTCTTTATTCCAAAACCCCCAAAATTTTGAAATCTCCATACCCTAGGGTGCTTTTTCGATACCCTAACCTCAAAACACCCCTCATTCCCCATTTCTACCCAAAGTCAACCCTCCCAAGACCATTCCCACTTCAAAAATCCTCATTTTCACAAGGAAATCAAAAATCTCAAGCCCTAAAAACCTTAAACCCAAAATATCATGCCTCCAAGGGTCAAGCTACCTGCCAAACACAATCCACCAACTCAAGAGCCCAATATGGTGGAGGAAGTCATCAAGGAAAGAGAAAGAAGACCCATTACGCAAAGATATGACAATACCCGATTCCCCACGGCTCTCAAAGCTGATAGGTACAAATATTTCTGTCGAAACCAAGCCGTTGTTTGTGAGCGAGATGTAGTATTGGCTAACTTTGTGGAGTTGGGTATTGCTGTGGATATTGAGAGGAAAGGGTGGATGTTGTATTTGTAGAACGGTGGAGAGGCCAAGATTGACTTGGTGTAGGAGTTTTTCTCTAATACCGAGATCATCAATGTGGAAATAAGGATGTATGTGAGGGGAGCCCACATTAATGTGCACGAGAACTACATTTGGGAGTTGAGACAAGAAGTGCTAATGGGGGTGGCTACTTTTTCATAGGCAGGGGAGAGATTTTTTCGTCAAGGGGAGCTGACCGATAAATATAATATGTTGAACTTGATTGCAGTTTCAAACTTCACCCCAATAAGGTGAAAGAACGAAATCCTCCCCGAGATGGCCCGGTTGCTTTACGCACTTGAGAAGAGCCAAAGCATAGATATCCCCTCCCTCATTTTGACAGAAATGAAGAAAGGCTGTGATGTGAAAAGAAACTCACTTTCCTTCGGCACCTTGGTCACGGAGATGTGCAAGGACCATGGGATTAGGGTAAGGCCTGAGATGACTATATAGAGGCCAATGGCCCACTGAACGAGGCTTCCTTCTGGAGGAGCCAAGGCCACAATGGAGGCCCAGCGGCTAGACACGAGGAGTCCCCTACCAGAGGTGTCGACAAGGTACAAGATGTCCTAGATAAGGAGGAGGAGAGAGAGTTAGAGACAGAGAGAGCCCAAGAGCAGCCAGATCAGGCAGGACCCAACACCCTGCGCTCACTACGAGAGATCATGCTTAGCATTGAAATTAAGCAAGATGAGATTCTTTGCCTTCTGAGGGGTGGACCTAGTGGAGCTGGAGGAGAGTGAGAGAGGGGGATTTTTGTTCTTGAGTAGATTTATGTGTGTTTGGATTCTTCTTTTGTGCATGAGCTTCTTCTTTAGTGGTTTATTAGTGGATATTTAAAGTTTTTTGTGTTTTGTCACTTCTTTTGTGGATGAATTGAATCTGTGGAGTTTGTATTAAATGAGCATATTTTGTGAAATGAATGGTTCAGTTGATCACTATTATCAGTTTAAAAGCATGTGTACATAACAAATGTGGATGCTAAGACTGTTTGTTAAAGTCACTAATCACATGATCGGTTTGACACATAACTTAGCAATCTAGACTTAACACCACAACTCCTTGAACAATGATATTTTCTCTATGATTAAATTGTTGAATGCACATTGGTATTTGTTATTCTTAAGGTACAAGATGATCAAACTCAAAAATGGAATCGATATATAACCGACATTCCCTAAAACACCCAACATAACCCTTGGAGATAACGAAAAGTACCATCGTAAGTTTTGAGCCTAGCGATGCTTTTTGAGAGACAATCAACATTTACTCAAGCAAGCTCTTTCACTTTTAATTTTTGAATAATTTCATTAAACTTGCTTTGATTGACGCAACGAAAGTGATCTATTGACATATCCCACAGGGAACCTTTGTATACGACACATAACGTGCACATACTTGAGAAAGGATATTAGGCCATATCTGANGAAAATATGAGAGTCACTGGTTGTTCTAACTACATGGATATGGAGGGAGACTCGGATTAGATTATTCTCTATGGAAAACGGTGTTTTGTTGGGATGAAAGCCAAGAATTTTTGTAAAAAATGTAAAAATCTTTTTGTACAAACTCTTTTAACTGAAATGAAAAAATTAGCTGAGTAAGGAATGTCCCAAACTACCAACCTAAAGTGTGAGTAGGGACTTATCCTGAGATGCCATGAATTTTTGGTTCAGACTTCTGTATATAGCCNGCTATCTAATTTTATTGCACCCTCTCATAAATCAGTATGATACAAAAAATCAAGAGAAATAGAAAAGACAATGGTGGCTACTGTTCAATAAAAGAAAAGTCGAAGGGAACAACCGAGAAAGAAAAGAAAGGGAATTGGTAAGAAAGTGAAAAATGGGAAAAATGAAAGAAAGAAATACCATTTCTAGGCAAAAAATTGAAAATCAAGAAAGAGATGNAATTTTTGTTGTTTGATCTAACATTCAAACGCCCAGTGACGTTCGAACGTTAGTTGCTTGTAGTACTCAACCTATGATGACGCCTCTGATGGAAACAAAAGTACTGAGAGCTCAGCACGTTCGAACACCAATAGCACGTTCAAATGAGAATAACGTCCAAACGCCAATAGAACGTTCAAACGACATGAGCTTATAGTACTTTGGTCTCTGACAGAATTCAAAAGTACCGGAAGCTCACCGTGTTTGAATGTCATCCACGTTTGAACAATCTGTTTAAAATTCTACTACATACGTTCGAACGTGAACCTTTAGGCTATAAAAGCCTGGTTCGTCTTCTTTATTCCAAAACCCCCAAAATTTTGAAATCTCCATACCCTAGGGTGCTTTTTCGATACCCTAACCTCAAAACACCCCTCATTCCCCATTTCTACCCAAAGTCAACCCTCCCAAGACCATTCCCACTTCAAAAATCCTCATTTTCACAAGGAAATCAAAAATCNCAATTGGCCATCTTCTAATCACATGCCATTTGAGAGATAAGTCACTATAATCGGAGTAAATTTTTGCTGAGAGCATTCTAAGAGAGGTTTGTGAAATCNAATCTCAAGCCCTAAAAACCTTAAACCCAAAATATCATGCCTCCAAGGGTCAAGCTACCTGCCAAACACAATCCACCAACTCAAGAGCCCAATATGGTGGAGGAAGTCATCAAGGAAAGAGAAAGAAGACCCATTACGCAAAGATATGACAATACCCGATTCCCCACGGCTCTCAAAGCTGATAGGTACAAATATTTCTGTCGAAACCAAGCCGTTGTTTGTGAGCGAGATGTAGTATTGGCTAACTTTGTGGAGTTGGGTATTGCTGTGGATATTGAGAGGAAAGGGTGGATGTTGTATTTGTAGAACGGTGGAGAGNACATACACATTTGTTCAAACAGAAGTTTGTGGGTAACTTCACTAAAAACCCTCACAAGACAACACTCGTCCACTAGGGCAAACCTGGTGGTTCAACGGCTTGTTGCATATGCTAAATGCAACCAGATGACCTATGAAAAAGACATTAGAAATAGATTGACATTTAGTTGTTGTTGTATTACTAAAGACTAGCAATATTTAGGTTGGGGGTGTCATTAGTAGTTAAAATTAGCATATTACTATAACTTTTTAAGACTAATTATACTTTGATGAAGTTTAAATGATGACATTTCAGGTCCTAAAGTGAACAAGTGCTCAAAAAGCAACATATATCAAACATAAATGTAGCACCAACATATTGGGGGACAAAATTAAAAAATCTTGGAACAAAGCAAGAACGTTCAAACGCCAAACAATGTTCGAACGTCCCCCTGAATTAATTAAAGACCAGGCTACTGAGAAATGGCATGCTGCAGCTAAATTGAGGTACTTGAGTGCCACTTTTGAATGCAAAACAACGTTCAAACGTCCCCTTAAATTAATTGAAGACCAAGCTACTGAGACATGGCGTGTTGCAACTATACTGAGGTACTTGAGTACCACGTTCGAACGCCAAACAATGTTTGAAAGTCCCCCTGAATTATTAAGGACCAAGCTGATGAGTGCAAAGTCAAGTTGGACGTGGAGTGTGGAACTAGCTCTCCAGAAAAACACAGGCCACTTGAGTGGGGGGGGGGGGCGTTCAGACTCCATTTGGCGTTCGAATGCCCAGCAAGCAAAGACAGAAACAACATTCAAACGTTGTCCCTAGCCAGACTACAGAGTGAATAGCTTTCAGAAGACTTTCAATGCCCTACATTATTCCTTCACACTCTCTTATCCCCCCTCCTCCTTGCCTATGAATACTCCCCTTGTGGGAGCTTTGAAAGGAAGGATTTGGAGGGTAAAAAGCTAGACATTGGTTTGTAGGCTTAGAGTACACCAAGAACTAGTAGAGAGATTGCAGGAGGCTTAGAATCCCACTTGTAGTTGTATAATTAGTCTTACACTTTGTCTTATATTTATTTGTATCAAGGGAGATAGATCAGCTTTTGGTTGTGGTGGAAACCCTCCAAAAGTGACTAGCTTTCTTCTACTTTCATTTATTGTCTTTCACTTCCATTGGTTGAGCTTCCTTCTTCCCTTAGAGGAGTGAAATTCTTCCACTTTTCTAGAGCTTTACAAAAGTCGTGAAGGGTGGAACATGATTTACCCATTCTTTGTCGAAGCTCGGCTCATCGCTTATTGTGTTTTACCTTGTAAGTCCTCTACTTGGAGGGATGAGCATCACTCACTTTTGTTGCTTTACCAAAGCCATGAAGAGTGAGTAGTTTCTCATTCACTCTTTAGTAAGAGGTGATGGACATGTATAAATCATCTGGAAGTTATATTTTGTGCATTTCATTTATGCTTTAATGCTTTATATTACGCCTGCTTATTGAATGATTGAATGCATCTAGCAAAGCTAAGATAGTTTGTATAACTGTGGGTTCTTTCTATGACATGGATGACTCTTGTATTGAAAGATCCATGTGTTCAAGGCATGTACTCCAGCTAAATCTTCATGACTACCTTTCAATCTTCACCATTATTGGACTTCATTTAAAAGATGGAATATTAATGCCATGATTGGATGCCTTGTAGAAACACTTGTTTGTTTGTAGACGGGTTGAGTCTCGGCACAGACAATTCTTGTAAACTTCTAGAAAGGCATCGAAACCATGTGTTTAATTCGTACAATCCACCTTTATCTTCCGATTAACTTGCCGTTGACACGGGAGTTAATTGAGTTACCAAACACAAGTATAATAAATCGGATGATTAACTACATGTTTAGATCCTTGAGCTAAAGGGTGACTTTTTACATTTGAATTTATCTTATATTTTGTCTAGAAAACTTCTTGGAAAGAATCTTATATTCTATTCAGGAAATCCCATAACTTCAAACTCTCAAGGTTTCGAGTTACTTGGTCTCTATCATTGCTTTTTTCAAAACACTAATCATAGTTCCCTGTGGATTCGATTCCGGACTTAACCAGATTATAACTACAACTTGACCACCTACACTTGAGTGTACACATATCGTATTAAGTTAATAACCATGTGGGATTGAGTGTTAATCAATAAATTTATAAAACCAATATATCAATCTACATGGGTATTTTGGGTTACGGTGGTTAAAATGGGGATTTCACTAATAATTAATTAATCCTTGTGAGAAAATGTAATTGTGGTAGTAATCGGTTTAATTTGGTGTTTGTCCAAGCATAAAGCTTAAAAACCTATCCATCCCTTTTTAGGTAGTGTCGTGCAATCTAGTTGTATAATTGTGAGGGAAGATCCACACATATCTCCCCCTCCTAGAACAACAATTGGTATTAGAGCATGATTGCCCTAAGTTGCGTTAGACACTTGTAGGCATATTTTATTTTTGCTTACACACCTAATGGAGTATGGCTACATCATCGAATCATGAGTTTTATTTTATAGTGCACACTGCCTTGAAAGCCCAAGTGGGTAATAAATGGCTATTTGACAGTAGTTGTTCTAGACACATAACAAGATAGAAGTCTCATTATTGTGTATCCAAAAAGTGTAGTGGTGGGACACTCACATTTAGAGACGGGAGTGTCTCCAAGGTAGTTGGAAAATGTTCCACTCAACCATTAGGCATGCCAAAATTGGATAATGTCCTCTATGTGGAATGGTTAAAATCTAACCTTATAAGTATTAGCCAATTGTGTGATGATGACTGATCTGACCTAAATAGTGTCATACACCCAAGTATAAGGGTTCAAATTGTAATATAATTCTTGGTTTAAGTTCGAGGTCAAACTCACTGGGAGCTAAATATTGGAATTCAAACCAGAAATAGTGAAATTGTTATAGATACAAAACGTAATAAAATAACTTGTGGTGTGAGCTTAGAACAATTAAAATAACACTTAATTAAACTGTGGAAAGACAATAATTGAAAAGTATGCATCAGTTTGGGGATTCCACTTGCATTATATTGTTTCAGATATTGGAAATGCCACCTTACAAAAAAATAACTTCCATTTTATTGGAAAGTCAACCAGTAGGTCTGATATATATTGAACCATAACACATCAACTGATTAGGTTAGCTGGATGGTATAAGTTCCATGCAACAATCAAATAACCCTAGTAAACCAGAAGGCAAGCCATTNGGTCAAATTGTAATGTAATTCTTGGTTTAAGTTCGAGGTCAAACTCACTGGGAGCTAAATATTGGAATTCAAACCAAAAATAGTGAAATTGTTATAGATACAAAACGTAATAAAATAACTTGTGGTGTGAGCTTAGAACAATTAAAATAACACTTAATTAAACTGTGGAAAGACAATAATTGAAAAGTATGCATCAGTTTGGGGATTCCACTTGCATTATATTGTTTCAGATATTGGAAATGCCACCTTACAAAAAAATAACTTCCATTTTATTGGAAAGTCAACCAGTAGGTCTGATATATATTGAACCATAACACATCAACTGATTAGATTAGCTGGATGGTATAAGTTCCATGCAACAATCAAATAACCCTAGTAAACCAGAAGGCAAGCCATTCATGAGGTACACTACAATTAATTAATTGGCAGGTTGATGATTCAGTGATTACGAGATTCTAGTTTATGCATTGAATCAAAATCATTAGCTATGATGAGACTTAACCCGTCTATAACCAATCTATCGACTGTTACATAAAGCCTAATCACGTACATCACTGTATTATGCATGAAGTACATAATTAATAGAGATAGTATGATATATAACATTAAGTACTGCTCAATGTTTATAACCATGAGTATATTATAAATGTAACCATCCATCAATAAATGGAAGTATATAATATTAAAGTATAGATAGAACATTGAAATTTTCATAACTTAAACAATATCGTACATGTGTTAACCCTTCACCGAAGGGTATAAATGAAATACTCATGCCTCATTGCTATAGATGAGCAAAAGGCGCGACATAGTTCCATTACAACAAATTAAATACAAAACAATCATTGCCCGTGGAATAGCTGAAACACTACCACTCTTATTACTGGTTAGGGCACAAAAGTGGGAGAGGTTCAAGCCTCCAAGTAAAAAGGAATAGACAGAAATGTAGAAGTAAAAGAAAAGCTGGCTACATGATGCTGGTCCCTGGCTGAGTAATGCTGGTCTCTAACCCTAGCAAAATCTGGCGGTCAGACCTATCATCAACCGGTATGTATGGCTCCTCCTCATGTTGCTGAGGCTCCTCTTGTGGATAGAAATCTACACCTCCCGAAAATGGTTTTGCATGTGGCATAGGTGGTACCTTCTGCTGCTCCTCGGGCTGTCCTCCATGGTTCTTTCTCAATGAAGTCTTGTCCAATGGTGCTAAATGTTCCACAATTGGCCATGAAGGGTCTTCAATCACTCCTTTACTTTTGCACAACTCAGATACTAACATAGCAAATGGGAGTGAGGGCTTCTTAATTCTGATAGTTAATATCATCTTGTCCACTATTAGATTGGGCAAATCAAAGGTATTTCACATTCCAAATGCATATAGGATGTAGGCGTTCTCAATGTAAATCTAATTTTTCTAAGACTGGAGTAATAGACTGTTCACAGTTATCAAGTTCAAAATTCGATATTTATCAGTTAAATTCCCATGCTTAATGTATTTATTCAGCATACCCCATACATAGTCTAGGTTTCCCGTCAGTTCAATCCCTATCTTAGTTATATAGGTACCTCAGTGTAAGGATATTGCGGGTTTGGATATCTTNTCCCCATCAGTTCAATCCCTATCTTAGTTATATAGGTACCTCAGTGTAAGGATATTGCGGGTTTGGATATCTTGGGATGAGATTGAAAAATTCGAAGTAATGGCTGGTGTAACTTGAAATGCCACTCCCCTAACATAAACTCTTAATTCTCAAGGCCCAGTTTCCTTTGCATTGCTATAGAATTCACGGACTAAATATTCATATCTAGGAGCAAAAAATATAACATAATTCAACCAACCACAGGCAGCACGATTTTGTCTTACCCTAATATGCTCAAAATCCTTGTATACAACAAACCTCTCATAAATAATAGCTTTGGAGAAAAAAAAATTGTCATACCAGACCTGTTGATTGATGTTCTCAAACATCGCTACATTGTAAATATTCTGACCTTGGGGTTGTTCCTGATGTTGCGGGGGTGCTTTGGGTGTTGAAGATTGTCCTCTCTTGGCTTAACTCAAAGAACCTATCATTCTTGCTCTATGATCCATTTTTCTTTGATTTCTCTCTTGATATGAGCTTTCAAAGAATTTTGATTGGTAGGAACCTATAAAACAGTACGGGTAAGTGTTTAATCAGAAGGGAAATAAAAGAAAGCCGATGGTTGAAGTGAATCTAAGGAGAGAGGGTGCAAGAAGGCTGCTGATTTTCATATTTTGCTACGAGGGAAAAGCTGGAACTAAACAGTTTCACGCCTCTGGAATTTTATATAGATAGTACCATCTGGACGCCATCACCGCCGTTCGGACAGTGAGATACCAGTAGTTTTATATGCTGCTTGCAGGCTTCTAATTGCTGGTCTTATGATTTTCCTGCTTTAGTTACTATCCTGTAGTTTACAACATCAGTTTAATTCCATAAATTAAACATTAAACTACTAACATTCCACAATTAACTACTAACATTCTACGTTGTTTCACTAATGATCTATTTACATTTACACAAATCTAAAATCATTCATCTTTGATCATAATCAATTTAATCAAAATCTTCTAAATTAAGGGCATCAGTGAACCGATTAATCTCCCATCTCATGTATCTTGAAAGCAAGGGATTGGAATAAGATGTCATCTTAGCATAATCCGTACTCTGCCCATACTTAATCCAGTCAAGATGGTCTAATGCTCGACTTGAAATTTGTTTCATACAGTGATTGTATTCTCTCAAATGCATTAAATGATCACACTTTACACAACCACCAAGTCGATTTACTCGTCAGCATTTGGCAAATGAACTTTTTTCGCACAAGGGTTTTGCTTGATTATCGAGGAATTCTAACTTCCTAACGACCCTTGCTTTTACTATGATCAAAAAATGTATATCTTTTGGAAAAGTGTGTAGCATGCTCAGACTAAACCAAAACAATTGATCATCCATTTTTTAATTTTTGTTTTTTGAAAATTGTGAAATTTTTTAAAATTGGCTTGAAAATTGACTCGAAAATTGACTCGCTATTCGGTTCTTTAACGTTTGCCAGTCACAAAGATGAATATGAATTGTTCCCTCCCCCTGACCTAAATTTCACATTGTCCTCAATGTATAGCATACTAAAATAGAATTATAGACAATTTCTAATAAGATTTGGAGGTGAGACAAATTCATAGTGCAACACCTAATCTGTAAGACAAACAACAAACGATTAGTTCTACTATTTACAATCAAAAAGTTATAAAAACTTTTTAATGCACATACACTGGTTCAATTAACTGAATGGAACTTACATCTTGAACAAATCCATCATGATATGACTTAATCCTTTGACCATTTACTTTGAAAACATTTTCAAATAATTGGTTCTCAATTTCAATTGCCCCATGATCAAAAACTTACTTAACAATGTAGGGGCTTGTCCATCTTGACCTTAACTTACCAGAAAANTACTTAACAATGTAGGGGCCTGTCCATCTTGACCTTAACTTACCAGAAAATAGACAGAGTCTTGAGTTATATAACATGATTTTTTGAAAAGGTTCAAAAGACTTCCGCACAATATTCTTATAATAATTTTTTTTTATTATGGACTTAGCAATATTTGAATTCTCATATGCTTCATTCCTAGTTATTTAATTCACTAATTTGAAGTTTGTAGGATGTATTTTATTTTTAATATCAAAATTCATCATTTTGACTGCCTAATATGTTCGATGTTCCAATTTCACAAGATAAATGATTTTTCATAAACTAACTGATAAGGGAATTCCCAAAATAATTTTGTATCCAGTACGGTAAGCGTAAAGTGCATCAGTTAGTCTTAAAGACCAATTCTTGCAGTCTGGATTTACTATTTTTTCTAAAATATACTTTATCTTTCTATTGGCCAATTCAACTTGTCCACTTGTCTAGGGAAGGTAAGGGGCGGATACCTTGTGAGAAATCAAAAAAATTTTCATAAGGTTTTCAAAAAATTTATTACAAAAATGTGTTCCCTTATCACTGATAATGGCTCGAGGAATTCTAAATCTGGACAAAATATTTTCTTTTAAAAACTTGATCAATGTGCGGTGATCATTATTTCAACATGAGATTGCCTCTACCTATTTGGAAATATAATTAAAAGTAACCAAAATGTACAGATAACCAAAGGATGGGGGTAACGGTTCCATAAAATCGATATCCCAACAATTAAAAATTTCAATAACTAAAATAAAGTTTAAAGGCATCATGTTTCTTTTTGAAATATTCCACATTCTTTGACATTTGTCACAATTTAGACAAAAGACATGTACACCTTTAAAAAGAGTGGGCCAATAAAATTCACACTGTAAACTTTTAGCAACGATTTTCTTTGTAGAAAAATGCCATTCGCAAGCTTCAGAATGGCAAAATGAGATAATCTGACTGATTTCATGATTGGGTAAACAACACTTTATTATTTGATCTTTATAATACTTAAACACATGGATCTTCCCGAAAGAAATTGCGTACCTCTCCCAAAAATTTCTTTCTATCGATCCAGGTATAACGAAAAGGAATAGAACTTGTAAAACCCGGGTAAATTCAAATTTTTATGAAAAGGGTAAAACGATAAATTGCTACTTTGGTACGGGTTGAAACCCAAATTTTTCTAGAACTCGGATGATGAAATAGACCTCGGCGTTGGGTTTGTCTAGTGAAATCTAGTTATCCAGTCAATTTTTGTCGAATTCCGAGATAATCAGATTTTTTGTATTTTACAGGACGATTGGGTGTCATGTGACTTAAAAAATGAGACATGAAATTAAATTTTGAAACTTAGAAAATAATTTAAAGAAAATTTATATAAAAATATTTTAAACTTGAACTGAGATGAAATTTAATTGTTTCGGGTTGAAATCGGACCTAGGAATGGAGGACGTTTGGTGCGACGAGCACCAAGCATTCCAAGGGGTATCAATAGGGGAGAAAATCAGATTTTCTCCCCATTTCAGCTTGGTTTTTACATTGGAGAGGAAGAGAGGGAAAAAGAGAGAGTTCCAACTTCTCTCTACGATCTACGACGTTCCTTTGGTCGAATCAACTTGTGCCAAGAATTAAAGTTCTTCTACGCGACGAGGGCTATGACTATGTACCAAAATTTACAGATTTCACCGAAGATTCAAAAATGGGATTTTGGGGGAAATCAAGGTTTGAGCTTGATTTGTGTTCTTGAAGATTTCTACAACTTGTTTTTACGCTTCAAGAGGTAGGGTTCTTTCCTAACTAGGTTTATTTTCAACCTAGGATTGTTGTATGGAATGGATAGGGTGTTAGAGGTGTGATCTCTTGTGTGATACTTACCTATGATAGTTGAAATGTGGAAAATGGGTAAAATCAATTCTAGCTTGAATTGGGTATGTAGAAACTACTTGACGTGATTTCTTGAGAAATGTGATATATGTGGGTGTTTCATAAAATGCCTTGAATGATATATGTGGGTGTTGATAAAATACTTTGAATGATGTATGTGGGTGTTCGATAAAATGCCTTGAATGATTGAAGTATGTTGTTTTAATGAAATTGGAATAACATGTTTGTATGATGTTGTAAATTGTAATTATATGCTTATGATATAATTGACAAATGAGATTGTTGAATGAGATAGAATGTTGTTCATTATGTGCATATGACATATAGAACATGATGTTGAAATTGCTAGTGAAATCTTAGTTGCACAAGGATATGAAATGCAATTGTAAATTTACATTGCATATTCACGGGAAACATCACATTCATGGGCATTGACATGAGTGTGGGTGTGTGTGCATGGTTTGATCAAACACCATTGTTGGTGGATGATGCGTGGGCTCGGGATAGTTAGCTCGATGGTTCAACTGAGTCACACAACTTGCATTGAAAATATGGTTGGGGTTAGCAAGAAGGGTTAGATTGTCTCTCGGGTGCAAGACCCAGCTACTTGGTTCACACACTCCCCTGAGGTGAAATTCCAGAAAAGTGTGATGGTGTATAGAACCGGCGGTTGTGATACCAAAATCCATTGCCCAACAAAGACACAAGATTTTGTTTTATNCATGAGGTGAAATTCCAGAAAAGTGTGATGGTGTATAGAACCGGCGGTTGTGATACTAAAATCCATTGCCCAACAAAGACACAAGATTTTGTTTTATAAAACACCCATTCAATGGGTAACATCCATCAATGATGTGGTTTTATAAAAACATAACTTTTATTTCAAACAATCATTGGATGGATTTTCATCAAATGACGGTTTCATTCCACAAGTGCATTGCATTGTGTTGTGGGATTCGGTGAGGACTCAGGTTAAAGTGTATGAGTGAGTCTCATCTCATTTCATGGCATTACATAAAATTCCTATCATTTGATGTATATTCTTGATTGGAATGTNTCCATTCCACAAGTGCATTGCATTGTATTGTGGGATTCGGTGAGGACTCAGGTTAAAGTGTATGAGTGAGTCTCATCTCGTTTCATGGCATTACATAAAATTCCTATCATTTGATGTATATTCTTGATTGGAATGTTTGAATTATTGATTGGTTGCATTGTGAACATTTCATATGCATCTAGATTGAGGAGTAGCCTCTGTAGGAGATACTGTATTTAGTGTAGCTCACCCTATACGGGAAAATATTTCAAGTGGGGGATACATGCCATTGGACGGTGCTCATTCAGGGCGTCTGGATGGGGGCTCCAAGCGGTTGATCATGATCCTCCACCTCTTGCTTTCCTAGTTGCCTATAAATANTGTATTTAGTGTAGCTCACCCTATACGGGAAAATATTTCAAGTTGGGGATACACGCCATTTGATGGTGCTTATTCAGGGCGTCTGGATGGGGCCTCCAAGCGGTTGATCATGATCCTCCACCTCTTGCTTTCCTAGTTGCCTATAAATATGGGGGTTGTCTCTTCTTTTGAAACCGTTTGGGAGAGAGAGAGTTAGAGAGAGACTTGGGAAGCTTAGGAGCTCCATAAGAAATCCAAAGAAAAGAGAAAGAAAAGAGAAAGTTACAAAGATAATTCAAGATTTGGTCTATCCTACTCTCTAGCCAAAACTCTGTATTTCTACATTTCTGTTATATCTTTCTATTTGGAGAATTGAACTACCGCCACCTTTGTGCCTTAATTGATATTAAGGGTGGTTGTATTTCAATTTTTCCATGCGAAAGAAGTGTCAGTGTGTGTATTTTATTTACTGTTGTAATGATAATTACTTGCACTTCTTGCTTGTCTATAGTAATGGAATGTGAGTAGTTACTTATACCCTTCAGTAAGGGGTAAACATATGTATAATATTGGTTAAACTATGGAAATGCTGATATATATAAGACCTCGTCTCTCACCACATCCTTCATGATTGGGTTCAACCTTCTTTGTGGTTGTTGAGACAACTTGGAGTTATCCTCAAGATAGATGCAGTGAGTACAAATGAGGGGGCTTATCTCTTTTATGTCGGCAATTGTCCAACCAATCGCCTCTTTATGTCTCCTTAACAATTCCAAGAGATCTTTTTCTTGCTTTGGATCCAAGGTTGAGCTAATCACCAGCGGAAAAGTTTCTTCCTCTCCAAGATATGCATACTTCAAGTGGGATGGTAGTAGCTTCAATTCCAAAATGGGTTTTTGTACATCTGATGGAAAAGATTTTCTTTTCTTGATGTGGAAGTTTCTCAAATGTAGGAGTCCATCTCTCCACCCCTTTCAAACTCTCCAACTTATCTTGCACATCAACCTCTTTTATATCAACAATTCCCTCTTCTTCCAACTTGAAGGTGCTCATTTTCTCCAAGTGCACCTCTACTAAGGTGTCGATCCTGTTAATCTCATGTGCCTCCTCGTCATCTCTTAGTTGCTTGGACAAATTGAACACATTGAGATCCATAGTCATATTCCCTAATGCTAGCTTCATAAGACCATTCCTACAATTGATCACATCATTAGATGTAGCAAGAAAATGTCTACCAAGTATTACAGAGATTTGGGAGTTAAGATTTACAACTGGGTGAGTGTCAAGCACAATAAAATCAATAGGAAAGTAAAATTTATCGACTTGCACTAGAACATCCTCAACTACTCCCCTTGGTGTCCGAACACTACGGTCCACCAGTTGAAGTGTGATTGTAGTAGACTTCAATTCTTCGAGCTGAAGTTGTTGGTACACCAAGTACGGAAGGAGGTTCACACTAGCCCCCAAATCAAGGAGTGCTTGCTCCACCTAACAATTCCCGATTGTTATGACAATGGTGGGACAACTGAGGTCTTTAAACTTTGGAGGGGTATTTGTCCTCAAAATTGAACTCACTTGCTCCATCAGGAATGCTTTCTTGTGAACTTTGAGTCTTCTCTTCACAGTGCATAAGTCCTTCAAGATCTTTGCACAAGATGAAATTTGCTTTATTGCGTCAAGGAATGGAATGTTTATTTTCACCTGCTTAAACATTTCAATGATATCAGAATAATTAGCCACCTTGACGGGTGGCTTCAAGCGATTANCATTGAGTCTTCTCTTCACAGTGCATAAGTCCTTCAAGATCTTTGTACAAGATGAAATTTGCTTTATTGCGTCAAGGAATGGAATGTTTATTTTCACCTGCTTAAACATTTCAATGATATCAGAATAATTAGCCACCTTGACGGGTGGCTTCAAGCGATTAGGAAAAGGATTAGGCATGGGGGAAACAAGCACACTTTCATCAACAATTTTTTTATTCTCAACTACCTCACTTTCTCTCTTCTCACTCACTCCACCCTCNACCTTGACGGGTGGCTTCAAGCGATTAGGAAACGGATTAGGCATGGGGGAAACAAGCACACTTTCATCAACAATTTTTTTATTCTCAACTACCTCACTTTCTCTCTTCTCACTCACTCCACCCTCAATGGTGTCACCCATGGTCTCTTTTTCTTTTGGCAATGTGGCCTTGGGTGAGACTTTTGACACAATAGTCTTATCAATTTGTTTGCCACTACGAAGGGTGGTAACCACCTTGAGTTTCTCACAACTCTCTCTTAAGGGCTCTGATGACTCAACGACATGTTGACCTCTAGGGTTCTCTTGGGGTTGAGTGAGAAATTTTCCTTTCTCTTGTTGTGATGCCCCCATAGAGCTTGCTAGCTTCGTGAGTTGGGCTCGAATGTCATTAAAAGTTGCAGCATTTTGATTGTTGATGATAGTATGACTTTGAATGAAAGCATGAACCATATCCTCCAAATTCCTCTTGTGGGGAGGTTAATAGGTGGGAGGATTGGATGGCCCTTGAGAAAAGCTTTNGATGGTGTCACCCATGGTCTCTTTTTCTTTTGGCAATGTGGCCTTGGGTGAGACTTTTGACACAATAGTCTTATCAATTTGTTTGCCACTACGAAGGGTGGTAACCACCTTGAGTTGCTCACAATTCTCTCTTAAGGGCTCTGATGACTCAACGACATGTTGACCTCTAGGGTTCTCTTGGGGTTGAGTGAGAAATTTTCCTTTCTCTTGTTGTGATGCCCCCATAGAGCTTGCTAGCTTCGTGAGTTGGGCTCGAATGTCATTAAAAGTTGCAGCATTTTGATTGTTGATGATAGTCTGACTTTGAATGAAAGCATGAACCATATCCTCCAAATTCCTCTTGTGGGGAGGTTAATAGGTGGGAGGATTGGATGGCCCTTGAGAAAAAGTTTTCTGGAGGTGGACTTAGTGAAAAATTCTATGGTGGTGGGTTTGTCGAATACCCTTGTGGATTGGTTCGGGGGTATTGGGAGCTAGACATTTGCCCTTGGCCTTGGTATTGATTTTGCTTGGGAGGNAGCTTTCTGGAGGTGGACTTAGTGAAAAATTCTATGGTGGTGGGTTTGTCGAATACCCTTGTGGATTGGTTCGAGGGTATTGGGAGCTAGACATTTGCCCTTGGCCTTGGTATTGATTTTGCTTGGGAGGCATGAGAGATGAATATGCATTTGAACCATAAGGAATGAGATTCTCATTTCTCCAACTAAAATTTAGGTGATTACTCCAACTTGGATTGTAAATGTTTGAATTGGGAGAGAATGATTGCCTCATTTGGTTGAAGGCATGGACTTGGCTCGTGGTACACTTCCTTAAGTGCTGGAATGTTAGGACACTCCGATATGGAATGATCTACACTCTNCTTGGATTGTAAATGTTTGAATTGGGAGAGAATGATTGCCTCATTTGGTTGAAGGCATGGACTTGCTCGTGGTACACTTCCTTAAGTGCTGGAATGTTAGGACACTCCGATATGGAATGATCTACACTCTCAAAAATTGCACATCCCTCCTCGATCTTAGAAACATTAGACACCTTTTGTCTCTGATTGACTTCAAGACTCTCCACCTTCCTAGACAATTTGGCAATTTTTGAAAACAAGTCTTCCCGATCTTTCAAATCGTAAATCCCTCCCCCTTGAGTTTGGCCACTCCCTTGAGGAGAAGACCTTGGTACATCGGTNTGTGTCTCTGATTGACTTAAAGACTCTCCACCTTCCTAGACAATTTGGCAATTTTTGAAAGCAAGTCTTCCCGATCTTTCAAATCGTAAATCCCTCCCCCTTGAGTTTGGTCACTCCCTTGAGGAGAAGACCTTGGTACATCGGTAGGATCTATAATGTTCCATGATTGTGCATTCTGTGTCGATGTGTCAAAGTAATCTAAGGCCTCGTTGGGGTCTTTGTTCAAAAACTCCCCATTACACATCATATTGATGAACTGTCGATGGGCCAGTGTGATTCCTTCATATAAAAAACTCACCATTTGCCATTGCTCAAAGCCATAGTGTGGAATGGATTGTAGCAACTCCTTGTACCAATCCCAACATTGGTAGAATTGCTCATTAGGCTTCCCCAAAAATTTTTGAATTTATTTTTTTAAAGTGGTGGTTTTATGCACCGAAAATTGTTTTTTAAAAAACTCGGAGAGCATTTGGTTCCAAGATGTTATGGATCGANACTGGCAACTTATTACTTGTTGACTATCGGTAGTTCGGATCTACTGGAAATTTACTACCTGTTGACTACCGGTAGTTCGGATCCACTAGACAGCGTACTACCGATAGGTCCTGTCTAGATTTGTCTATTTCCTCTATTTTTCATTTCAAACCCATTCTAAACCTTTCCAAAACCAATCCAAACTTATACAACATACATTTGNACTCCTTTATGTGTAAATAGGGGTTTTCCTTTTCAATTATGTGGAAAGTGGGAAGTAGTTGCAACATCCTTGGCTTAACCAAGAAGAGATGAGCTTGGACTGGAAGGAGGATGCATGAGGGTATGGTGCTTCATGTGGGTTGAAGGAAATCCCTCATTGACCTTGCCAGAGGCTCAATGTGGATGTTGTTCCCTTCATTCACAAGAGGGGGAAATTGTATTCGTGGATCGGGCATTCTAGGTTCTTGTCCTCCCCCACCCCGTTGCATGTTTGGATTGGCACCTACATTCTCAAAATTATCACCCGCATCCTCGGATGGGTCTTGGTCAATGTTCATATTGGGGCCCAAGGGTTGTCTAACTAGTCGGTTTTGTTCATCCCTTCCCCACATATAACAAACTTACTAAAAATAAAGAGTGTAAATAAACAAAAGTATATACAAGGATCAACGTACCTCAGCCTATGATGAACATCATGGGACTTACCTCTATTGTCCAGAAATCACCTTCTTGATTCAATGGTTCCCTTCCCTGACAACGACGCCAAAAATGCTTGATCTTTTCTGTTGTAATATATCTGTAATGCCCCAAAAACCATTTTGGATGACATTACAATTTAAAACCATTCACATTATAAAAATTCATTCATCATATCTAATATTTAGAACATCATTCCCAAAAGAATATACCAAAACATGGCTATTATATCCCAAAAGAATCACTTTTAAACTTGCAGCGGAAAATACAAAAGATTAATCTTTACATAATCTCAAAATAAATTTCCTTGTCTAGCACCTAGGAGAGTATAACCCTAGGCATCCACCTCGGGTTCCACGTGCTCGTCTATCAGAGCTTCTCGATGCACCTGTTCATCGACTCTAAGCTCCTCATCTATCACATAATCTATAAATATATTGTTTGTAGGGGGTGAACACTAAGCTGTGTAGCAACATTCCTCCCAAACTCGAACAAGGTTTAGAAAAATGTATATCAAGCAAGTCGACCTCATTTTGCAAATATCATATATCAACTTTTGAAATAAAGCCGGGAGATTTTAATGGATCTCAAGTTTACGCAATAGCAATAATTTAAATGAATAGTAAATATGGATTTTCCAACAATAAACTATTTTAAACCATAAACCATTTCTCACAAGTTCTTGTAGAGTCTCGTACCTCCACAAGCTCTTGTAGGAAACCGTTTATGGTATTAACAAATCATTTACAGTTATAAATCATTTCCCACAAGTTCTGGTAGAGTCTCATACTTCCACAAGCTCTTGTAGGAAACAAATTTCACACATTAACCATAATTATTCAACAGTGTCATTACATATTCTCAGGTATGTGGTTGCTTCTTATGAATCTACACAATGACTCTACTTCGTTCACCCAATCTTAACCACACAAACCATTTTAGGAAGGGCATATACCATCTCCCACGGCATTGATGAATCCTTCCCAGGAAAGATATACCATCCCTAAGTTTGAACTTACGTGAACAATAGTGGTTGCTATCACGAACAATAAACCACTACAAGTATTAGGCAACCATCTCACCCCCACTGGGATAAACTGACCTCTAACACTCTACAGCAGCTTGAATGCAATTCAAGTCCATCACAACAATCATACAAGAGATGCAATTCTAACCAAATTCTCAAATCATAATCCCCAAATTTCATCGGCATTTTTCCAATAGAATAATTTAAGAAATTAAGCAGGAGATCATCATAACCACCATTTTATTACTAAACACAAAGCACTAGAGTTTCGAAATCAAGAATAAAGGAAAATCACGAGAGAAATCTATTTCTCTCAAAAACTAGGGTTTTCAATCAAGAAAAAGAGATTTCATGGATATTCAACTCTAACTTTGTTTAAAACATGATAATAATTGCAAGAAGACCAAGGAATGATGATTTCATAACATATGTATAAGATTTAGATTAAAGGAATACATATATACAAGCCCCGATCTCAATGAACAAGAATGGAAGAAAATCCCTACCTTTCTCCTTGGCTTTGGTGTGGAGGACAAGAAGGTTTGATCTTGAATCACCCTTAAAACTCTTGTTTTCCCTTTCTCTCTTCCTTTCTAAGTCTTTCTATTAGGGTTCTAAGAGGTTTGGGGTGAGAGTGAGGTGAAAGAAAGGAGCAAATGGAGTGAAAATGGGGTTTTAAAAAATAAAAATCCTAATTTTTTAACGATCTACCGATAGTTTGTCTCGAGCTATAGGTAGTTTGAGTCAATTGGCAACTTATTACTTGTTGACTACCGGTAGTTCGGATCCACTGGAAATTTACTACCTGTTGACTACCGGTAGTTCGGATCCACTAGACAGCGTACTACCGATAGGTCCTGTCTAGATTTGTCTATTTCCTCTATTTTTCATTTCAAACCCATTCTAAACCTTTCCAAAACCAATCCAAACTTATACAACATACATTTGTACATCAAACATAGTTGGTATAAGTTCTGTTGCAAACGGTTTCATATATTTACAAGTCAAAACTAAGTTTGAACTAAATATTTACTCGATTCTATGCTATTAACATTGATATCTCTACTCTTACAATCTACTTAGTTCATGCAGACTCCATTATGTAAATTAGGATGTCAAAAAGAAATGATTACTTGCTATATAAAGATGAGAGTGTGGGGGTTTACAATAACCTAACCTCTAAACGTCATCCCTCAATGTGTATAGTCTATGTTTGGAGGGGAGTGTCACTCTCCCGTGGAATGATGTCAAAAGAAAGGGCAACAAAATGGTGGCATGAAATGTGTGTGCGTGCGTGTGAACAAACATGCTTCCCAAGCGCACGAAGACTTTTGTGTGTCGTGTTTTACTTGGAACAGTATTCCAAGGTTGTCTCCTTAAGGAAGGAGGTGAATCGTGTAAAAGGTACTTTTGGTTAAAGAAAGGTGTAAAATCTTTTGTTGTTTGAAGTTGGTTTGTGATTTGTGTTGTGATGAAATCGAAATGGGAAACAAGTGTTGGCTAATTCGAAGGGTTCACTCCAATGGGATTGTCAAGTCAACTAAAAACCTTCCTCCAATGGTGCATAGATGAACGATTGATTCGCAGAAAGTGAGGGAGGATATGGAAGTGAGGATCCAAGCATAACCCGTGACAAGACTACGGGATATCAAAGACTCACACCATGTCCTCACTCAACCCAGTCAAACCGAACCATCGTACACAGAGGGGAGGAAATTAGATAAGTTGAAATGGCATACCCAAGAGGAGGTCTCCCTTGGATTAGCCAACTTAAAAGACTTAGCTACTCATGCTTAAGGTAAAGACAACAGTGTAATGAGAAGACATTATGAAAAAATGAAGATTAGAGCTAAGCATAAACAAAATGCACAAATATAATTTTTGGATAATTATAAATGTCTATCACCTCTTACTAAAGATTGGATGAGAAACAACTCACTCTTTATGGCTTTGGTAATGCTAGAAAAGTGAGTGATGCTCATCCCTCTAAGTAGAGGAGTTGCAAGGTAAAACATATTACACATGGAGCCAATCTTCGACAAAGAATGAGTGAATCATGTTCCACCCTTCACGGCTTTGGTAAAGCTCTAGAAAAGTGGAAGAGTTTTACTCCTCTAAGGGAAGAAGGAAGCTCAAAACAATACAATAAAATAAAATAATAAATTAAAAGAAAATAATAATACAAAATTAAAAGAAGCAATATATTAACAGAAAGCAATAGTGACTTTTGACGGGTTTTCCACTACCAAAATGTTCTCTTTTCAAGAAAGCAATGATACAAGAAAACAATAATGACTTTTGGAGGGTTTTTCACTACCAAAAGATGCTCTTTACAAGAAAGATGATACAAGAAAGCAAGAATGAGTTTTAGAGGATTTTTCACTACCAAAAGGAGCTCTTTACAAGAAAGATGATACAAGAGAAAAAGATGATCTTTACAAGACCAAAGGGGTGGTATTTATAGGCAAAAATGGAGAGCTTGAATTACACTTTTATCCCCCTTTGTTTTGAGCTTTTGCTAATTCGCACCCTATAGTTTGTAACTTTAATAATTGACACCCTATAGTTTGTAGCTTTGATAATTAGCTCCCCATTAGTTTGTAGCTTTGACGCAATTGGCTCCCCAGTAGGTGGTAGCTTTAACGCAAAAAATCCTAAAAAGAACAACAATCAATGCATTATCCCTAATTCACACACTAGCCCAAATTTGACTTTTTTTGACTAGTTTAACTTTATTTAACTAACACAATTGATATATTAACTTAATTAAATTATGCCTGAATTAGGGTTAATCATTACCCTTGGTGTAAGTCCATGAATACCCACCACAAGAAAGACCCTAGATTTATAAATGTTATTTGATGTGCCACATTAATGACGGGTTCATACACATTGGCATAACATGCGTTGTGGGAGCCGATGAGGGCTCGGGTTGAGTTGCATCAGTGAGTCTCATCTCATTTCATGGCATGACATGATAAATTCCAACATTGAGTTGCATATTCTTGACATATTCTTGATTGGAATTGGTGTGGATGGTTGATTGTTGCATGTGAACATTTCATATGCATCTAAGTTGGGGACTAGGCTCTTTAGGAGATACCTTATTGAGCGTGGCTCACCCTTTGTGGGAAAACATTTCAAGTGTGAGGTTCACACTAGCGGACGGGTCCTAATTCGAGCCTCAAGGGTGAAGAAGGCTGACTTGTGGCTTTTATGATTCATTTTGTACAACTTTTGTGAAAATCACATTTTGGCATGTAAATATAAAAGAATTGTAATCGAACTCATATGGACTGTTTTAATGTAAAAAAAAAAATTGCATGTGGTCAATGTTTACTTATAAATAAGCCTGGTGTGGTCAATATTTATTCATAAATGGACCCAGTATGGTCAATGTACTATAATTGCATAGGTTGTATTTTGGGTATAACTCCTCGTACAAAGAAGACTCTGCCTGAATTTTGTTAAATTAAGGACCCCCAGTTTTTAAGGCATCACAGCTTGGTATCAGAGTTTAGGTATATAATTTACCTAGGGCTTGAGGGGCATGGGTTTAGACCATTGCATCCATTGTGCATTTTATGTTGTGTGATGTACTTGTTACATGTCATGTGCTACATGTTATGTGGATTATATGCATGGTGAGATGTATATGGAAATGGACACATTTGGGTTAGAAAACATAACCTTAGGGGTCGGAAAACAAATGAACGGGGTGGTTCATGGGGTAGATGTCTACTAGTGGTTGGCATATGCTCTACTAGTTAGACAAGGAGCTAAATCTCAAAGTTTGAACTTTGATCCCTACTCTAGGATACTAAGTAGATGCTATGTTGCTATTTGACATGTGTGTAGATGGAAAATGGAGGAAGAGGAAGAGTACGTGGTCGAGGCGGTGGGCGGAACAAAAATCAACCACCACTGGCCTTTTATCCACAAGCTTTTATGGAGACTATTGGTACTATGGCGGATACTATTTTACAGGCTAGTGCAAATGTGGGGCAAGGAGGCTCAAGTAACCTCCAAAGGTTCAAGGCACACAAACCTCTGACTTTTCTAGGAGGGGCAGATCCGATGGTGGTCGACCGTTGGTTCAAACAAGTCGACAAGATTTTAGAGGCTATGAAGATCACCTCTGATGCTATGAAGGTAAGGCTAGTTGCATTCCAACTAGAGGGAAAAACCCATCTGTGGTGGGATTGGGCAAAGGACTCGAAGAACTTAGAGGCAATGACATGGGGAGAGTTCCGAGAGCTCTTCATGGGCAAGTATTTCCCAGTGACCGTTTGACATGCGAAGGCCCAGGAATTCTTAGACATGAAGCAAGGGACTATGACGGTGATGGAGTTTGTGGCTAAGTTCACTAAATTAGCCCGCTTTGTCGATGAT
This sequence comes from Ilex paraguariensis, assembly GCA_963454935.2. Taxonomy (NCBI): domain Eukaryota; kingdom Viridiplantae; phylum Streptophyta; class Magnoliopsida; order Aquifoliales; family Aquifoliaceae; genus Ilex; species Ilex paraguariensis. Next base: position 214,834 of record CAUOFW020008392.1, on the reverse strand, counting down.
TATGGGGGCACCGAATTTGGCTAAAGTGAGAAGGTTTGAGGATGGGTTGAAGTTGTCTATTTGGGGCAAAAATTTGGGCCACCACCTTCAAGACTTGGACTCAATGGTTGAGACAACTATGGCCATTGAGAAAGTGGTTGATGATGCATGAAGCATCCAGGAGGTGGGTGCTAAGGATAAAGAGAAGGAGGGTTAATCCTCTTCTTCTAGTTCGGGGAAAAGGCAGAGGACTTCTACTTCATAGGGACAATAGGGACAGGACTGTAGTCATCAAGGCCAAGGTCAAGGTCGATCTTCCCAAGGTGGGGGAAACTTTAGGACAGCATATCAGGCATGTCAGAGAACTTGCTATCATTACCACCAGCCGGATACGTGAGGCAGGATTGTCCTTAGAGGTAGGGATCCTAGAGTTATGGGGAGTCTCAATCCCAGTCATCAGTGGGGCATCCATAGACATACTTTATTCCTCCCTACCCCACCACAGTCCAGAGAAGTCAGTATCAATTCCAGGGCACCACTTAGGGCCCTACCACTTTTTGAGCAGGGGCTCCGCAGTCAGGCCAAATGGGCCAAGGCATGGGCCGAGGTCGGGGATAGGGTATGCAGGCCAAGACTTCAGGGACCCTGGCTAGTGTCTATGCCATCACACCTCAGGCTGAGCTAGTGGATTAGTTAGTCATTCAGGGTAGATTTCTACTCTCTCGCTTATGGGCTAGGGTGTAATTTGACTCTGGTGCATCGCATTCATTCATTTATGTGTCATGTGTGAAGGATTTGAGCTTAGAGGTTGATACCTTAGAAGAGCCATTGTATGTGAATTCACCCCTAGGAGCTGGGGTGTGTGTTGACTAGATATGTCGGGGTTGTGAGTTAGAGATCTCGGGGGTTCTACTCACCGTGGACCTTAGGGTCATGGACATGTCGGAGTTCGATGTCATCCTTGGGATGGACTGGTTGGTGGCACATCGGGTTGTCATTGATTGCGATCAAAAGAGGGTAACTGTCTACACACCAGACGGTATTTGTTTTAAGTTTCAGGGGGAAAAGCATGATGTCTTATCCCAAGCCGTGTATGACTCTCGATGATATGGACAGTTGATGGGTTGGTGTGCAAGCCTTACTCTAGAGGACGAGATAAGACAAGAGTTGGGTCTACTTAGGGTGGTTTGTGAGTATGAGGACGTTTTTCCTAATGAACTACTGGGATTACCTCCCCATAGAGATGTAGACTTTCACATCGAGTTGCATTTGGGTACATCTCCTATTTTAATGACTTTGCACAGGATGACGCCAATTGAGTTGCAAGAACTTAAAGTCCAATTACAGAAATTATTAGACAAGGGCTTTATTAGACCAAGCACTTGATCGTGGAGCGCTCTAGTATTGTTTGCTAAGAAAAAAGATAAGACCCTTCGTTTATGTATCGACTATCGGCAGTTGAACTGGGTCACTATCATGAATAGGTACCCTTTACCGAGGATTGGCAATTTTTTTGACCAGCTAAGAGGGGCGTGGGTCTACTCCAAGATAGATCTTCGCATGGGCTACCAACAGTTGAGGATCAGGGAGGTAGATATCCCTAAGACAACGTTCATAATGCGATATGGGCATTTTGAGTTCACTGTGATGCCATTTGAATTGACGAATGCCCCGACGACTTTCATGGATCTTATGCATAGAGTGTTCCAACCATATTTAGATTAGTTCGCCGTGGTGTTTGTTGACGACATCCTGATCTACTCCAAGTCCAAGGAGGAGCATGAGAGTTACTTAAGGATTGTTCTCCAGACCTTGAGGGACCATCAATTGTACGCCAAGTTCAGTAAATGTGAGTTTTGGCTGATGGAGGTAAAAATTTTGGTACACGTGGTGTCGACTTCAGGTGTGTCGGTTAACCCAGAGAAAGTTGAGGCAGTTATGAGTTGGGAGAGGCCGAAGTCAATCTTTGAGATTTGTAGTTTGTTGGGATTGGTAGGGTACTATCGGAGGTTCATCGAGGACTTCTCCTGACTAGCTGCAACTATGACTAGGTTGACCCGGAAGGAGGTCAAATTCCAGTGAGATGAATAGTGTGAGAAGGCATTCCAAGAGTTGAAGAGAAGGCTTACTTTAGCTCCTATTTTGATTTTTCTGGAGCGGGGACAGAGGTACACGGTGTACTGTGATGCCTCCAAGGATGGACTCGGTTGTGTTTTGTTGTAGTCTAGGAGGGTGGTAGCTTACAGCTCTTGGCAGCTGAAGATCCACGACTAGAACTACCCCACACATGACATGGAGTTGGCAGCCATTGTCTTTGCCTTGAAAGCTTGGCGCCACTATTTGTATGGTGAGCAGTTTGAGGTGTTTTCAGACCACAAAAATTTGAAATACATCTTTACGCAACGGAACCTTAACATGAGGCAATGCATGTGGATGGAGTATTTAGAGGATTACGACTTTACTTCGCATTACCACCTCGGTAAGGCAAATATGGTGGCTGATGCACTCAGTCAGAAGTCACGAGGAGTATTGGCTAGTGTAGCTTTCTAAGAGTGAGAGATGCTCAAGATTGTGGGACAGTTCGGGCTACACTGCAGGGGTCAGGCTTAGGGCACTTTAGGGATTTTGGTGGCTATGCCTTCCTTACTAAGTACAGTGATCGAGTCCTAGGGGCAAGACACGGAGATATTTTCCATCAGGGACTAGGTACGATTGGGTACAGGTGGCGAAAGTTGGGCCATTCATGTAGATGGTAGTCTTTAGTATAGGGGAAGGGTTGTAGTTCCCTAGTCTTTAAATTTGAGAGAAGAGATCCTCAAGGAGTTCCATTGCTCCCATTTTGCGGTTCATCCAAGCGGCATGAAGATGTGTCATGATCTTCGTCGCCAGTACTATTAGAGTGGAATGAAGAGGCATGTTGGAGACTTTGTTAGTAGATGTCTCACGTGTTAGCTGGTGAAGGCTGAGTACCAGAGACCAGCAAGATTGCTCAAGCCTTTGGAGGTGGCTAAGTGAAAATAAGAGCACGTCACGATGAATTTTGTGACTCACTTGCCATAGACATCATGAGTGCATGATGCAATGTGGGTGATAGTGGACCGGCTTACTAAATTGGCACACTTTTTGGCGATGTGAATGACCTTTAGGTTGGAGGAGTTTTGCAAGTTATATATACAGAAAATAGTCCGTTGCATAGGGTGCCCGTATCTATAGTATCGGATCGGGACCCTAGGTTTAAGGCTCACTTTTGGGAGAGTTTCCAACGAGCAATGGGGACATAGTTGATGATGAGCACAAATTTTCATCCCCAGATAGATGGTCAGTTGGAGAGGACCATCCAGATTTTAGAGGACATGCTATGGGCATGCATCCTAGACCTCAAGGGTAGCTGGAAAGAGCACTTACCCTTAGTGGAGTTCACCTACAACAATAGTTATCAGGCAAACATTCAGAGGGCACGCTATGAGGCACTATATGGGAGGCTGGGTTGTTCTCTGGTGTGTTGGACAGAGGTGGGAGAAAAGCCCTCTACAGGTCTGAAGTTGGTTAGACTCATTTCGGATAAGGTGAACTTGATTCGGAAGCGTCTTCTCACGGCTCAGAGCCGACAGAAGAGCTATGCTGTCAAGCAAAAGCGACCTCTGAATTTAAAGTTAATGATCACGTCTTTTTGAAGGTGATGCCCAAGAGAGGAGTGGTCATGTTCGGGAAGCAAAAAAGCTGTCGCCGAGGTATATTGGACCCTTTGAGGTACTCGAGAGGGTTGGTACAGTTACTTACCGGTTGGCGTTGCCGCCAAGTCTATCGGGTGTTCATGTTGTGTTTTATGTCTCTATGCTCCGAAAGTATACTCCAGATCTGACACATGTGGTAGATTGGGGTGAGTTGATTGTTGATGCAGATGGGACCATCGAGGAGGGACCAGTGCGTAACACAGATAGCTGTGAACAGGTTTTTCTAGGCAAGACCATGAGGCTAGTGAAGGTGTTGTGGCAGCACCAAAGTGTGGAGGAGGCGACATAGTAGCGTGAGAACACCATACGTACTAGTTATCCGTTCTTGTTTGAGGATGGAGGTACATTTTTACAATTTTAAGTATATTATTATTTTTGCATATGCATGTTATTGTGTGTGCATATATGTGTAAATTTTGGGAACGAAATTCTTTTAAGGGAGGAAGAATGTAAAACTCAGATAAATTTGAACTTTTTACGAAAATGAGCAAAATAGTAATTTACCACTACGGTACAGGTTGCAAACCTGAATTTTTCTAGAGCTCGGATGACAAAATGGACCTCACCGTTGGATTCATCTCGTGAAATCTAGGTACCCCGTCAATTTTTGTCGAATTCTGAGATAGTGGAATTTTTTATATTTTACGAGGCGATTGGATGACCCAAAAACAAAATTTTTAATAAAATTTTAAAATTTAGAAAATAATTTATTTGGAACTTAAACAGAGGTGAAATTTAATCGGTTCGGGGCGAAAACGGACCCCAAAAAAGAGGGTCATGTGGCTCGTTGTGGACCAAGCAATTAAAGAGTATATATAGGGGGAGAAAATCTGATTTCTCTCCATTTGATCAGCTGGTTCTAACGTGAGAAGAGAAGAGAGGGAAAGGAGAGGAGAAAAAAGAGAAATTCAACATTCTCTCTACGATCTACGGAGTTCTAGCGGTCGAATCCACTCGNCAGAGGTGAAATTTAATCGGTTCGGGGCGAAAACGGACCCCAAAAAAGAGGGCCATGTGGCGCGTTGTGGACCAAGCAATTAAAGAGTATATATAGGGGGAGAAAATCTGATTTCTCTCCATTTGTTCAGCTGGTTCTAACGTGAGAAGAGAAGAGAGGGAAAGGAGAGGAGAAAAAAGAGAAATTCAACATTCTCTCTACGATCTACGGAGTTCTAGCGGTCGAATCCACTCGAGCCAAGAATGAAAGTTATTCTTCTTGTCGAGGGCTAAACTTACATACCAAAAAGAGCTGATTTCACTGAAGTTTTTGAGATGGGATTTTTGAAATCAAGAGTTTTGGACTTGGGTGATATTCTTGAAGGTTCTACCGTTAATTTTACGCTTCAAGAGGTAGGGTTTTCATCTTAACTAGGTTTATTTTCAACCTAAGATGAATATATGAAATGGGTGGGCTATTTTGTGTATTTTAACACTTNTTTTTGAAATCAAGAGTTTTTGAAATCAAGGGTTCTACCGTTAATTTTACGCTTCAAGAGGTAGGGTTTTCATCTTAACTAGGTTTATTTTCAACCTAAGATGAATATATGAAATGGGTGGGCTATTTTGTGTATTTTAACACTTGCCTATTGTAGTTGGTTTAATGGAATAGACCCAATTCTAGTGTGAATTGGTAANCAGAGTAGTCTAAAGAAACATGATTGGGACACTCACTAACTGGTTATGTATCCACTTAGATGATGTGTTAGAATTTTATATAGGGCTTATTAATGATTTGAACTAAACGGNTCTTGAAGGTTCTACCGTTAATTTTACGCTTCAAGAGGTAGGGTTTTCATCTTAACTAGGTTTATTTTCAACCTAAGATGAATATATGAAATGGGTGGGCTATTTTGTGTATTTTAACACTTGCCTATTGTAGTTGGTTTAATGGAATAGACCCAATTCTAGTGTGAATTGGTAATTAGAAATTGCTAGTTTGTTATTTCTTGGAAGTTTTGATAATTGGGTATGTGGAAATCACTTAATCTAATTTTTTTTTTTTTTGAGTTATGTGATAAGTTTGGACATTTTATGTGATTACATGATTTGNTGGAAGTTTTGATAATTGGGTATGTGGAAATCACTTAATCTAATTTTTTTTTTTGAGTTATGTGATAAGTTTGGACATTTTATGTGATTACATGATTTGATGCATTGAAGATGGTTGATAAAATGCCTATGTGAAATAAAGTGTATTAATTGCATGATATTATGTGATAACATGCTTGGATGATGTGGTAAAGTGAAAATCATATGCTTATGATACGAATTACAATTGGGAATGCAAATGTTGATATATATACATACTTGTGATATATTGGCATTGATGAGTTATGAAAATTATATGCTTAGATATAATTGCCCATGGAATGTGTTAAAATAGTTTATATGTCATTCATAGCATATTGGACATTATATTTTTGTTGCAATGGTACATCACATTGTTTATGCACGGGGGACATCGCTTCATGAGGGTGTGTGTGTGCATGATTGTCGTCAACACCACACTTGGTGGATGACGGGTGGGCTTGGGAAAGTTGGTTCGACGACCTGGCTGAGTCACACGGTTTGCACGATAAATTGGGTCGGGATTAGCAAGAAGGGCTATAAAATCCCTTAGGTGCAAGACCCAGTAGTTGGGGTACGCACTTCCTTGGTTCAATCCATAAAGTGTGTGGGTGTACGCGGAACCCTCGGTGGAAGTCCATAAATTCCATATGGGTTGGGTTACCCTTGGTATAAGTCCATGAATACCCATCCCTAGAAAGACCTTAGATTTATAAATGTCATTTGATGTGCCACATTAATGACGGATTCATACATATTGGCATAACATGTGTTGTGGGAGCTAGTGAGGGCTCAGGTTGAGTTGCATGAGTGAGTTTTATCTCATTTCATGGTATGACATGATAAATTCCAACATTGAGTTGCGTATTCTTGATTGGAATTGTTTTTGATGGTTTATTGTTGCATGTGAACATTTCATATGCATCTAGGTTGGGGACTAGGCTCTTTAGGAGATACCCTATTGAGCGTGGCTCACCTTTCGCGGAAAAACATTTCAGGTGCAAGGTTCACACCGGTAGACGGGTCCTAATTCGAGCCTCAAGGGTGAAGAAGGCCGACTTGTGGCTTTTATGGCTCATTTTGTATATCTTTTGTGAAAATCCCATTTTGGCATGTAAATATAAAAGAATTGTAATCGAAACTCATATGGACTGTTTTAATGTAAAAAAAAGAAAAAAAATTGCATGTGGTCAATGTTACTTATAAATGGGCTCAGTGTGGTCAATATTTATTCATAAATGGACCCGGTGTGGTCAATGTAGTATAATTGCACAGGTTGTGTTTTGGGCAGAGCTCCTCGTACAAAGGAGATTCTGCCTGAATTTTGTTAAATTAAGAACCCCTGATTTTTAGGGTGTCACAATTTGAGAGTCTTAGGAAATTCATAGGTATTTGCGTACTTGAGTGAGTGCTTCAGGTACTTATCCCTGGCAACATTAATGAAACAACATACAATTGGGACTAAGTCATTTGTATATATTTTTATTTATTTATTTTTGATTTTCTTTCTTATGTGAAAAACCAAAAACAAAAAAAAATTGAAAAACCCAAAAAGAGTTTTGATATCAAACTTTAACATTCTTTTTCGGATTTATTGTAATTATTTTATTTTTTATTTGTTTAATTGCATGCTTATGCATATTTTTCTTTCTATATGTTAATTGAAAAATACAAAAACATTAGAAAATAAAAGGCCAAAAAGATTTTCTTTTGTTTGTTTTTCTTTGTCATTGATCATGGTAATTCACACTATGGTTTGGTTTATAAAGATTCCATCTTTAAATTAAAATTGAAATGTTCATTACTATGAGTCATATTAGGGGATTGAGAACTTAGTAGCATAAATATTAGTATATGATCCATGAACCAAAGTCTCTTTCATCCTAGCGTGCTTGGATAATGTTTACCTTTGAAAAATTCATAAACCAAATACATGTCAATCATTCACCTTCATATTTAGGAGTCTTGTTAGTAAAAACGACTAATGACCTTACGTGACTCTAAGTGTTGGGGATAAGTGAACACATGATTAAAGGTTAGAAAAACTCTAATCCCTTAAAAGATTCTAGAGTACCAAATGTGAGAAACAAGCCCAATGTGACCAATCTTTAAAAGTTGAGGCATAAAATAAAAGGATAGAACAATTACACTTGAATTGTTGAGAGTAATTATGCTTAGTATTCATTGCTCATTTGTAAAGCTCATACAACTCATGTTAAACATGTTTAGAATTATATTTATAAAGTATGAAATTCACAATTGTGCTAATTGAAGCCATAAGAGAAGAATGGATAAAAGATAGGCAGAGTAGTCTAAAGAAACATGATTGGGACACTCACTAACTGGTTATGTATCCACTTAGATGATGTGTTAGAATTTTATATAGGGCTTATTAATGATTTGAACTAAACGGAATCCTAATTGTGTCAGAGTTAATTTCACACGCGTTGCACTTGAATTAGTCAAAGTTGAACAAAATTTGACCACTTGTGAGTGAAATTGAACTAAGTGACATTCGACCACTTGTGAAACTTGAAATAGAAACCCTTGGGTGTATAAGCAGTGACCCTCTTCCTATCAAAATGAATGACGACTTGGTGTGCCGCCAACCAATTCATCCCAAGGATGATGTCGAGTTCTGACATGTCCATGACCCAATAGTCCATAATGAGTTGAATCCTCAAGATCTCTAACTCACAACCCCAACATATCTTATNTTGATGCATTGAAGATGGTTGATAAAATGCCTATGTGAAATAAAGTGTATTAATTGCATGATATTATGTGATAACATGCTTGGATGATGTGGTAAAGTGAAAATCATATGCTTATGATACGAATTACAATTGGGAATGCAAATGTTGANTCAATGCAAACCCTAGCTCCTAGGAGAGAATTCACATACAATGGCTCCTCTAAGGTCTCAACCTCTAAACTTAAATCTTTCACACAAGATGCNGGAATGCAAATGTTGATATATATACATACTTGTGATATATTGGCATTGATGAGATATGAAAATTATATGCTTAGATATAATTGCCCATGGAATGTGTTAAAATAGTTTATNACGAATTACAATTGGGAATGCAAATGTTGATATATATACATACTTGTGATATATTGGCATTGATGAGTTATGAAAATTATATGCTTAGATATAATTGCCCATGGAATGTGTTAAAATAGTTTATATGTCATTCATAGCATATTGGACATTNCACAAGATGCAACAATGAATGAATGAGATGCACCTAAATCAAATAACACTCGTGCCCATAAACAAGAGTAAAAATGTACCCTGAATCACTGACTAATCCATTNATATGTCATTCATAGCATATTGGACATTATATTTTTGTTGCAATGGTACATCACATTGTTTATGCACGGGGGACATCGCTTCATGAGGGTGTGTGTGTGCATGATTGTCGTCAACACCACACTTGGTGGATGACGGGTGGGCTTGGGAAAGTTGGTTCGACGANTTGGCTCAGTCTGTGGTGTGATGGTGAAGATTAATCCCTAGCTCCCTGAAGTCCCTACATGCACGCACTGTCCTTGGCCTTGGCCCACACCCTGACCCATCTAGCCTAATTTTGGAGTCCTTGCACGTGAANGACATCGCTTTATGAGGGTGTGTGTGTGCATGATTGTCGTCAACACCACACTTGGTGGATGATGGGTGGTCTTGGGAAAGTTGGTTCGACGACCTGGCTGAGTCACACGGTTTGCACGATAAATTGGGTCGCGATTAGCAAGAAGGGCTATAAAATCCCTTAGGTGCAAGACCCAGTAGTTGGGGTACGCACTTCCTTGGTTCAATCCATAAAGTGTGTGGGTGTACGCGGAACCCTCGGTGGAAGTCCATAAATTCCATATGGGTTGGGTTACCCTTGGTATAAGTCCATGAATACCCATCCCTAGAAAGACCTTAGATTTATAAATGTCATTTGATGTGCCACATTAATGACGGATTCATACATATTGGCATAACATGTGTTGTGGGAGCTAGTGAGGGCTCAGGTTGAGTTGCATGAGTGAGTTTTATCTCATTTCATGGTATGACATGATAAATTCCAACATTGAGTTGCGTATTCTTGATTGGAATTGTTTTTGATGGTTTATTGTTGCATGTGAACATTTCATATGCATCTTGGTTGGGGACTAGGCTCTTTAGGAGATACCCTATTGAGCGTGGCTCACCTTTCGTGGAAAAACATTTCAGGTGCAAGGTTCACACCGGTAGACGGGTCCTAATTCGAGCCTCATGGGTGAAGAAGGCCGACTTGTGGCTTTTATGACTCATTTTGTATATCCTTTGTGAAAATCCCATTTTGGCATGTAAATATAAAAGAATTGTAATCGAAACTCATATGGACTGTTTTAATGTAAAAAAAAGAAAAAAAATTGCATGTGGTCAATGTTTACTTATAAATGGGCTCAGTGTGGTCAATATTTATTCATAAATGGACCCGGTGTGGTCAATGTAGTATAATTGCACATGTTGTGTTTTGGGCAGAGCTCCTCGTACAAAGGAGACTCTGCCTGAATTTTGTTAAATTAAGAACCCCTGATTTTTAGGGTGTCACAATTTGAGAGTCTTAGGAAATTCATAGGTATTTGCGTACTTGAGTGAGTGCTTCAGGTACTTATCCCTGGCAACATTAATGAAACAACATACAATTGGGACTAAGTCATTTGTATATATTTTTATTTATTTATTTTTGATTTTCTTTCTTATGTGAAAAACCAAAAACAAAAAAAAATTGAAAAACCCAAAAAGAGTTTTGATATCAAACTTTAACATTCTTTTTAGGATTTATTGTAATTATTTTATTTTTTATTTGTTTAATTGCATGCTTATGCATATTTTTCTTTCTATATGTTAATTGAAAAATACAAAAACATTAGAAAATAAAAGGCCAAAAAGATTTTCTTTTGTTTGTTTTTCTTTGTCATTGATCATGCTAATTCACACTATGGTTTGGTTTATAAAGATTCCATCTTTAAATTAAAATTGAAATGTTCATTACTATGAGTCATATTAGGGGATTGAGAACTTAGTAGCATAAATATTAGTATATGATCCATGAACCAAAGTCTCTTTCATCCTAGCGTGCTTGGATAATGTTTACCTTTGAAAAATTCATAAACCAAATACATGTCAATCATTCACCTTCATATTTAGGAGTCTTGTTAGTAAAAACGACTAATGACCTTACGTGACTCTAAGTGTTGGGGATAAGTGAACACATGATTAAAGGTTAGAAAAACTCTAATCCCTTAAAAGATTCTAGAGTACCAAATGTGAGAAACAAGCCCAATGTGACCAATCTTTAAAAGTTGAGGCATAAAATAAAAGGATAGAACAATTACACTTGAATTGTTGAGAGTAATTATGCTTAGTATTCATTGCTCATTTGTAAAGCTCATACAACTCATGTTAAACATGTTTAGAATTATATTTATAAAGTATGAAATTCACAATTGTGCTAATTGAAGCCATAAGAGAAGAATGGATAAAAGATAGGCAGAGTAGTCTAAAGAAACATGATTGGGACACTCACTAACTGGTTATGTATCCACTTAGATGATGTGTTAGAATTTTATATAGGGCTTATTAATGATTTGAACTAAACGGAATCCTAATTGTGTCAGAGTTAATTTCACACGCGTTGCACTTGAATTAGTCAAAGTTGAACAAAATTTGACCACTTGTGAGTGAAATTGAACTAAGTGACATTCGACCACTTGTGAAACTTGAAATAGAAACCCTTGGGTGTATAAGCAGTGACCCTCTTCCTATCAAAATGAATGACGACTTGGTGTGCCGCCAACCAATTCATCCCAAGGATGATGTCGAGTTCTGACATGTCCATGACCCAATAGTCCATAATGAGTTGAATCCTCAAGATCTCTAACTCACAACCCCAACATATCTTATCAATGCAAACCCTAGCTCCTAGGAGAGAATTCACATACAATGGCTCCTCTAAGGTCTCAACCTCTAAACTTAAATCTTTCACACAAGATGCAACAATGAATGAATGAGATGCACCTAAATCAAATAACACTCGTGCCCATAAACAAGAGTAAAAATGTACCCTGAATCACTGACTAATCCATTGGCTCAGTCTGTGGTGTGATGGTGAAGATTAATCCCTAGCTCCCTGAAGTCCCTACATGCACGCACTGTCCTCGGCCTTGGCCCACACCCTGACCCATCTAGCCTAATTTTGGAGTCCTTGCACGTGAAGTAGTATGGGCTTGTGCATCACCTTGGAACTGAAACTGACTTCCTTGACCTATGGTGGGATAGGGATGAATGAAAAATCTCTGTGAAGGCCCCATTAATGATTCAAATTGAAATGTTTCATAACTCTGGGATCCCTGTCGCTAAGGACAATCTCGTTTCAAGAGGCTTGTCTGGTGNGGACATCGCTTCATGAGGGTGTGTGTGTGCATGATTGTCGTCAACACCACACTTGGTGGATGACGGGTGGGCTTGGGAAAGTTGGTTCGACGACCTGGCTGAGTCACACGGTTTGCACGATAAATTGGGTCGGGATTAGCAAGAAGGGCTATAAAATCCCTTAGGTGCAAGACCCAGTAGTTGGGGTACNTGACTTCCTTGACCTATGGTGGGATAGGGATGAATGAAAAATCTCTGTGAAGGCCCCATTAATGATTCAAATTGAAATGTTTCGTAACTCTGGGATCCCTGTCGCTAAGGACAATCTCGTTTCAAGAGGCTTGTCTGGTGNACGCACTTCCTTGGTTCAATCCATAAAGTGTGTGGGTGTACGCGGAACCCTCGGTGGAAGTCCATAAATTCCATATGGGTTGGGTTACCCTTGGTATAAGTCCATGAATACCCATCCCTAGAAAGACCTTAGATTTATAAATGTCATTTGATGTGCCACATTAATGACGGATTCATACATATTGGCATAACATGTGTTGTGGGAGCTAGTGAGGGCTCAGGTTGAGTTGCATGAGTGAGTTTTATCTCATTTCATGGTATGACATGATAAATTCCAACATTGAGTTGCGTATTCTTGATTGGAATTGTTTTTGATGGTTTATTGTTGCATGTGAACATTTCATATGCATCTTGGTTGGGGACTAGGCTCTTTAGGAGATACCCTATTGAGCGTGGCTCACCTTTCGTGGAAAAACATTTCAGGTGCAAGGTTCACACCGGTAGACGGGTCCTAATTCGAGCCTCATGGGTGAAGAAGGCCGACTTGTGGCTTTTATGACTCATTTTGTATATCCTTTGTGAAAATCCCATTTTGGCATGTAAATATAAAAGAATTGTAATCGAAACTCATATGGACTGTTTTAATGTAAAAAAAAGAAAAAAAATTGCATGTGGTCAATGTTTACTTATAAATGGGCTCAGTGTGGTCAATATTTATTCATAAATGGACCCGGTGTGGTCAATGTAGTATAATTGCACATGTTGTGTTTTGGGCAGAGCTCCTCGTACAAAGGAGACTCTGCCTGAATTTTGTTAAATTAAGAACCCCTGATTTTTAGGGTGTCACAATTTGAGAGTCTTAGGAAATTCATAGGTATTTGCGTACTTGAGTGAGTGCTTCAGGTACTTATCCCTGGCAACATTAATGAAACAACATACAATTGGGACTAAGTCATTTGTATATATTTTTATTTATTTATTTTTGATTTTCTTTCTTATGTGAAAAACCAAAAACAAAAAAAAATTGAAAAACCCAAAAAGAGTTTTGATATCAAACTTTAACATTCTTTTTAGGATTTATTGTAATTATTTTATTTTTTATTTGTTTAATTGCATGCTTATGCATATTTTTCTTTCTATATGTTAATTGAAAAATACAAAAACATTAGAAAATAAAAGGCCAAAAAGATTTTCTTTTGTTTGTTTTTCTTTGTCATTGATCATGCTAATTCACACTATGGTTTGGTTTATAAAGATTCCATCTTTAAATTAAAATTGAAATGTTCATTACTATGAGTCATATTAGGGGATTGAGAACTTAGTAGCATAAATATTAGTATATGATCCATGAACCAAAGTCTCTTTCATCCTAGCGTGCTTGGATAATGTTTACCTTTGAAAAATTCATAAACCAAATACATGTCAATCATTCACCTTCATATTTAGGAGTCTTGTTAGTAAAAACGACTAATGACCTTACGTGACTCTAAGTGTTGGGGATAAGTGAACACATGATTAAAGGTTAGAAAAACTCTAATCCCTTAAAAGATTCTAGAGTACCAAATGTGAGAAACAAGCCCAATGTGACCAATCTTTAAAAGTTGAGGCATAAAATAAAAGGATAGAACAATTACACTTGAATTGTTGAGAGTAATTATGCTTAGTATTCATTGCTCATTTGTAAAGCTCATACAACTCATGTTAAACATGTTTAGAATTATATTTATAAAGTATGAAATTCACAATTGTGCTAATTGAAGCCATAAGAGAAGAATGGATAAAAGATAGGCAGAGTAGTCTAAAGAAACATGATTGGGACACTCACTAACTGGTTATGTATCCACTTAGATGATGTGTTAGAATTTTATATAGGGCTTATTAATGATTTGAACTAAACGGAATCCTAATTGTGTCAGAGTTAATTTCACACGCGTTGCACTTGAATTAGTCAAAGTTGAACAAAATTTGACCACTTGTGAGTGAAATTGAACTAAGTGACATTCGACCACTTGTGAAACTTGAAATAGAAACCCTTGGGTGTATAAGCAGTGACCCTCTTCCTATCAAAATGAATGACGACTTGGTGTGCCGCCAACCAATTCATCCCAAGGATGATGTCGAGTTCTGACATGTCCATGACCCAATAGTCCATAATGAGTTGAATCCTCAAGATCTCTAACTCACAACCCCAACATATCTTATCAATGCAAACCCTAGCTCCTAGGAGAGAATTCACATACAATGGCTCCTCTAAGGTCTCAACCTCTAAACTTAAATCTTTCACACAAGATGCAACAATGAATGAATGAGATGCACCTAAATCAAATAACACTCGTGCCCATAAACAAGAGTAAAAATGTACCCTGAATCACTGACTAATCCATTGGCTCAGTCTGTGGTGTGATGGTGAAGATTAATCCCTAGCTCCCTGAAGTCCCTACATGCACGCACTGTCCTTGGCCTTGGCCCACACCCTGACCCATCTAGCCTAATTTTGGAGTCCTTGCACGTGAAGTAGTATGGGCTTGTGCATCACCTTGGAACTGAAACTAAATTCCTTGACCTATGGTGGGATAGGGATGAATGAAAAATCTCTGTGAAGGCCCCATTAATGATTCAAATTGAAATGTTTCATAACTCTGGGATCCCTGTCGCTAAGGACAATCTCGTTTCAAGAGGCTTGTCTGGTGACATATGTAACAAGTCTACTGGCCAGCCTAATAGGGAGCCCTGTAATTTCTCACACATTGGAAGGATTGATCTTGGCCTTAGCTTTGATAGCCTTGGACCTGTCTCTTTGATCCTTGTTGGGTAGATGTCCTTTGCTTCTTTCCCGAACTAGTTTAAGAGAACCGACCCTCCTTTTTCTTGTCCTTGGCTCCAGCCTCCCGGATACTCGTGGCATCGTCCACCTCCCTCTTAATGGTCATGGCAGTCTCGATCATCGAGTCTAGGTCTTGTAGGCGGTGGCCCACAATCTTTCCTTAGATGGATAATTTCAAGCCATCATCAAACCTTCTCACTCNCTCATTTCATGGTATGACATGATAAATTCCAACATTGAGTTGCGTATTCTTGATTGGAATTGTTTTTGATGGTTTATTGTTGCATGTGAACATTTCATATGCATCTTGGTTGGGGACTAGGCTCTTTAGGAGATACCCTATTGAGCGTGGCTCACCTTTCGTGGAAAAACATTTCAGGTGCAAGGTTCACACCGGTAGACGGGTCCTAATTCGAGCCTCATGGGTGAAGAAGGCCGACTTGTGGCTTTTATGACTCATTTTGTATATCCTTTGTGAAAATCCCATTTTGGCATGTAAATATAAAAGAATTGTAATCGAAACTCATATGGACTGTTTTAATGTAAAAAAAAGAAAAAAAATTGCATGTGGTCAATGTTTACTTATAAATGGGCTCAGTGTGGTCAATATTTATTCATAAATGGACCCGGTGTGGTCAATGTAGTATAATTGCACATGTTGTGTTTTGGGCAGAGCTCCTCGTACAAAGGAGACTCTGCCTGAATTTTGTTAAATTAAGAACCCCTGATTTTTAGGGTGTCACAATTTGANGCAGAGCTCCTCGTACAAAGGAGATTCTGCCTGAATTTTGTTAAATTAAGAACCCCTGATTTTTAGGGTGTCACAATTTGAGAGTCTTAGGAAATTCATAGGTATTTGCGTACTTGAGTGAGTGCTTCAGGTACTTATCCCTGGCAACATTAATGAAACAACATACAATTGGGACTAAGTCATTTGTATATATTTTTATTTATTTATTTTTGATTTTCTTTCTTATGTGAAAAACCAAAAACAAAAAAAAATTGAAAAACCCAAAAAGAGTTTTGATATCAAACTTTAACATTCTTTTTAGGATTTATTGTAATTATTTTATTTTTTATTTGTTTAATTGCATGCTTATGCATATTTTTCTTTCTATATGTTAATTGAAAAATACAAAAACATTAGAAAATAAAAGGCCAAAAAGATTTTCTTTTGTTTGTTTTTCTTTGTCATTGATCATGCTAATTCACACTATGGTTTGGTTTATAAAGATTCCATCTTTAAATTAAAATTGAAATGTTCATTACTATGAGTCATATTAGGGGATTGAGAACTTAGTAGCATAAATATTAGTATATGATCCATGAACGAAAGTCTCTTTCATCCTAGCGTGCTTGAATAATGTTTACCTTTGAAAAATTCATAAACCAAATACATGTCAATCATTCACCTTCATATTTAGGAGTCTTGTTAGTAAAAACGACTAATGACCTTACGTGACTCTAAGTGTTGGGGATAAGTGAACACATGATTAAAGGTTAGAAAAACTCTAATCCCTTAAAAGATTCTAGAGTACCAAATGTGAGAAACAAGCCCAATGTGACCAATCTTTAAAAGTTGAGGCATAAAGTAAAAGGCTAGAACAATTACACTTGAATTGTTGAGAGTAATTATGCTTAGTATTCATTGCTCATTTGTAAAGCTCATACAACTCATGTTAAACATGTTTAGAATTATATTTATAAAGTATGAAATTCACAATTGTGCTAATTGAAGCCATAAGAGAAGAATGGATAAAAGATAGGCAGAGTAGTCTAAAGAAACATGATTGGGACACTCACTAACTNATAAACCTAGGATCTCGATCCGAGTTGTATAGATACGGGCACCCCATGTAGCCAGACAATCTCTCATATATATAGTTTGCAGAATTCCTCTAGTGTGAAGGTCATCCGCACCGTCAAAAAGTGTGCGGACTTTGTAAGCCGGTCCACTATCACCCACACCGTGTCATGCCCTCGCAATGTTCGTGGCAAATGGGTCAAAAAATCCATCATGATGTGGTCCCACTTCCACTCAACCACCTCCAAAGGCTGAAGTAACCCTGCTGGTCTTTGGTGCTCAGCCTTGACCTGTTGACACGTGAGACATCGACTAACAAAATCTTCGACGTGCCCTTTCATCCCGCTCCAATAATATTGGCAATGAAGATCATGGTACATCTTCATGCCACTTGGATGCACAGAAAAACATGAGCAATGGAACTTCCTGAGGGTCTTCTCTCTCAGATCTTCTGATTGGGGTACCACAGTCCTTCCCCTAACCCGAAGACTACTATCCACGTGAATGTCCCAACCCTCGTCACTTGTACCCAACCGTACCCAGTCCCTAATGAACAATATCTTTGTGTCCTGCCCCTGGGACTCGATTGCTCTACTCAGTAGGGAAGGCGTAGCCACCAAACTCTCCAAAATGCCTTGAGCCTGACCCTTGTAGTGTAGCCCGAACTGTCTCACAATCTTGAGCATCTGCCATTATCGGAAACCACACTAGCCAATACTCCCCATGACTTATGGCTATGTGCATCAACCACCACATTTGTTTTACTAGGGAGGTAATGCAAAGTGAAGTCGTAGCGTTCCAAATACTCCATCCACCTGTGTTGCCTCATATTGAGGTCCCGTTGTGCAAAGATGTAATTTAGACTCTTTTGGTAAAAAAACACCTCAAACTGCTCACCATACAAATAGTGGCACCAAGCCTTCAAGGCAAAGACAATGGCCGTCAACTCCATGTCATGTGTGGGATAGTTCTGCTCGTGGCTCTTCAACTGTCGAGAATCGTAAGCTACCACCCTCTCGGACTGTATCAAAACACAACCAAGTCCATCCTTGGAGGCATCACAGTACACCGTGTCCCTCCGTCCCCTCTCTGGAACAATCAAAATAGGAGCTAAAGTAAGCATCCTCTTCAACTCCTAGAATGCCTTCTCACACGAATCATTCTACTTAAACTTAACCTCCTTCCGGATCAATCTTGTCAATGGTGCAGCTAGTCGTGAGAAGTCCTCAATGAATCTCCTGTAATACCCAGCCAATCCCAAGAAATTGCATATCTCGAAGACTGACTTCAGTCTCTCCCAACTCTTAACTGCCTCAACCTTCTTCGGGTCAACTGACACACCTAAAGCGGACGCCACGTGTACCAAAAATTCCACTTCCGTAAGCCAAAATTCACACTTGTTGAACTTGGCATACAACTGCTGGTCTCTCAAGGTCTGGAGAACAACCCTCAAGTGACCCTCATGCTCCT
>CAUOFW020008392.1:170560-194442 GCA_963454935.2 Ilex paraguariensis | reverse complement strand
TCTTAGGGATATCTGCCTCCCTAACCCTCAACTAATGGGAACCCGTGCATAGATTTATCTTGGAATGGACCCGCTCCCTAACCCTCAACTAATGGGAACCTGTGCATAGATTTATCTTGGAATGGACCGGCACCCCTCTTAGTTGATTAAATAAATCATCAATCCTCGGTAAAGGGTATCTATTCTTGATAGTAACCCTATTCAACTGTCGATAGTCTATGCATAGCAAAAGGGTCTTGTTCTTCTTCTTGGCAAATAACACCGAAGAGCCACAAGGTGAGGTGCTTCATTTAATGGACCCTTTGTCCATTAATTATTGCAACTCTGTAGGCCATTCTATGCAGAGTCATAGAAATGGGCGATGTACCGGGGTGCCACTCAATAGTGAAGTGTATATCCCTATGTAGAGGTAATCCCGGTAGTTCATCTGAAAAAATATCCTCATTCACAAACCACCCGAGGTAGACCCAACTCTTGTCTTGCCTTGTCCTCTGGGGTAAGGCTCACAAGTCAACCCATCAACTGCCCATGCCAATGGGAATCATACACGGCTTGGGGATAAAGCATCATGCTTTTCCCCCTAGAACTTGAAACAAACACCGTCCGGTGTATAAGCGGTGACCTTCTTTCGATCACAATCAATGATGACTCAATTTGTCGCCAACCAATCCATCCCAAGGATGATATCAAACTCTGACATGTCTATGACCCTAAAGTCCATAGTGTGTAGAATATNCGGCTTGGGGATAAAGCATCATGCTTTTCCCCCTAGAACTTGAAACAAACACCGTCCGATGTATAAGCGGTGACCTTCTTTCGATCACAATCAATGATGACTCGATTTGTCGCCAACCAATCCATCCCAAGGATGATATCAAACTCTGACATGTCTATGACCCTAAAGTCCATAGTGTGTAGAATATATGAGATCTCTAACTCACAACCCCGACATATCTGATGAATACTCACCCTAGCTTTTAAGGGAGAACTCACATGCAATGGCTTTTCCAAGGTTCCAGCCTCTAAGCCCAAATCCCTCACACAAGTTAAATAATAGTAGAGCACTAACTTAGTATCCCAAAGCATGGATCAAAGCTGAACATNTCAATACTCACCCTAGCTCTTAAGGGAGAACTCACATGCAATGGCTTTTCCAAGGTTCCAGCCTCAAAGCCCAAATCCCTCACACAAGTTAAATAATAGTAGAGCACTAACTTAGTATCCCAAAGCATGGATCAAAGCTGAACATTTGAGATTTCTCTCANTGAATACTCACCCTAGCTTTTAAGGGAGAACTCACATGCAATGACTTTTCCAAGGTTCCAGCCTCTAAGCCCAAATCCCTCACACAAGTTAAATAATAGTAGAGCACTAACTTAGTATCCCAAAGCATGGATCAAAGCTGAACATTTGAGATTTCTCTCATTTTCTCACTAGTAGAGCGTGTGCCACCACTAGTAGACATTTACACCCTGAACCATCCCGTTCATTCTAATCTTGACCCCCAAGGTTATGTACTCTAACCTTAGTGTCTCTTTTCTATATACATTTAACCATGCATAATCTTCATGTAACAAATTAAATGTAGCATATTANTAATCCTGACCCCCAAGGTTATGTACTCTAACCTTAGTGTCTCTTTTCTATATACATTTAACCATGCATAATCTTCATGTAACAAATTAAATGTAGCATATTAAAGTACATAACATGAAATGCATAATGAATGCAATGGTCTAGACTCATGTCCTTCAAGCCCTAGGTAAATCGCGTACCTAAGCTCTGACACCAAGTTATGACGCCCCACAAATTNCCCATGCCCTTCAAGCCCTAGGTAAATCGCGTACCTAAGCTCTGACACCAAGTTATGACGCCCCACAAATTGGGGGTCCTTTGTCAACCCGTTGATCACCTATCAACTCGCAGAATACTCGTTGATATCGTGTAACTCGATATCACGCCGTTATGTCTCATTTAACGAGATCCATAATTTAATGAAATTCGAGCAGAGTCTCCTTTGTATGAGGAGCCCAAAACACAACCTGTGCAATCAAACAACATTGACCACACCAGATCCATTTATGAGTAAACATTGACCACACTGGGTCTCTTTCTGAGTAAATATATAACAACATGCAATTTTACATTGAAGATAGTCCATATGAATTCGATTACAATTNCTCATGTCCTTCAAGCCCTAGGTAAATCGCGTACCTAAGCTCTGACACCAAGTTATGACACCCCACAAATTGGGGGTCCTTTGTCAACCCCGTTGATCACCTATCAACTCGCAGAATACTCGTTGATATCGTGTAACTTGATATCACACCGTTATGTCTCATTTAACGAGATCCATAATTTAATGAAATTCGAGTAGAGTCTCCTTTGTATGAGGAGCCCAAAACACAACCTGTGCAATCAAACAACATTGACCACACCGGATCCATTTATGAGTAAACATTGACTACACTGGGTCTCTTTCTGAGTAAACATATAACAACATGCAATTTTACATTGAAGATAGTCCATATGAATTCGATTACAATTCTTTTATATATGTTACATGCCAGAAACTAAATTACAAGTCTAGTTTTACAAAAACATCATTTAAAGCCACATTTCGGCTTTTTTTCAACATTTAGGCCCCAATTGAGAGCCTTACACTGGCGTGAACCCCGCACATGAAATGTTTNAGTCTAGTTTTACAAAAACATCATTTAAAGCCACATTTCGGCTTTTTTTCAACATTTAGGCCCCAATGGAGAGCCTTACACTGGCGTGAACCCCGCACATGAAATGTTTACCATATAGGGTTAGCCACGCTCAATAGGGTATCTCCTATAGAGGCTACTCCCCAACCTAAGTGCATATGAAATGTTCACATGCAACATTCAACAAGCAACAACCATCCCAAACAAGAATATGCAATCCATGTTGGAATTCTACCATGTCATGCCATAAAATGAGATGAGACTCGGTCATACACTTTGACCCGAGTCCTCACCAGCTCCCNTCCATGTTGGAATTCTACCATGTCATGCCATAAAATGAGATGAGACTCGGTCATACACTTTGACCCGAGAGGAGTGGTCGAGGGTGTTGTGTTACGTTACAGTTACACATTATTTAGGCGATAACATGAAATTCATCCAATGATCATTTTGAAATAAAAGTCATGTGTTTATTAAAACAATGTTACACATCGAATGACTATTTTATAAAACAAAACCATTTGTCTTTGTTGGGTAGTGGAGTTTTGGTGTCGCACCACCGGTTCCATACACCAATACTCTTTTCCAGAATTTCACCACAAGGGAGTGTATGAACCAAGTAATCAGGTCTTGCACCCGAGGGAGAATCTAGCCCTGCTTGCTATACCCGACACAAGTTTTTCATGCAAACTATGCGACTCAGTCGAATCTTTGATCCAACTTTCTTTGGGCCCAAGTATCATCCACCAAGAATGGTGTTTTATCAAACCATGCACACCCACCCACCAAATGCGATGTCTTTGTGCAAATGTAATGTAATGAACCATTGTAATATCAATATCATGACCCATATGTAATGAATGTCATATGGACTAATTTAACCACATTCAAAAATTTCATGGTAAATTATATTCAAAGCATATAACTTCCATAAAGTCATCACAATGCCAATATATCATAAGCATATACTAACATTCACATTTAATAACAATTTTTCCCAAGCATGTCATACATAGTCTATGCAATAACACACTTAATTTTCACATAAGTATTTAGTCAAACACCTTCAAGGCACCAAATCATGTTATCACATAAAAATGCCCATAATCATCACATAAATAAAAAAAATCACATTTAGTAATTTTCACATACCCAATTATCAAAATTCCAAGAAATCACAATCTAGCAATTCCTATATATTCAAGTGAAGATAGAATTTATTCTACCCATTTTTAATACTCATTTCACATTTCAAATACAATAGGCATTTGTTAAATCAAATCTAACGACCAACCCATTTCATACAATCATCCTAGGTTGAAAATAAACCTAAGTATGATGAAAACCCTACCTCTTGAAGCGTAAAACAATTGCTAGGAAGCTCCAAGAACCCAAACCTTGCCCAAAACCAAACTTTTTCTAAAATCCCATCTTTGAATCTTCAGTGAAATCCTTCCTTTTCTGTATGCTTGCGTAGCCCTCGTCTCGTAAATCGACTTTAATACTTGGCCTGCAGAATTTCGGCGGAACTCCGTAGNTCAGTGAAATCCTTCCTTTTCTGTATGCTTGCGTAGCCCTCGTCTCGTAAATCGACTTTAATACTTGGCCTGCAGAATTTCGGCGGAACTCCGTAGATCTAAGAAAAAAGTCTTGAAATATTTCTTTTTCTTTCTCTTCCAAATTGAACCCAGCACAGATGTGTCGAAAAAAATCATATTTGTGTTCCTATTTATACATTTTAACAATTGGTCCATGTCGTGCCACACGTCCCCCCTTTCCCAGGTCCGTTTTCACCCTAAAATGATTAAATTTCACTTCAGTTCAAGTTCAAATATTTTTATTTCAACTTATTTTAAATTATTTTTAAAATTTTAAATTTTATTAAAAATTTCATTTTTGGGTCACCCGAGACCCAACTACCTTGTAAAACGTGAAAAACACGACTATCTTGAAATTTGACGAAATTTGTTTGGGTAACTAGATTTCGCGCGACGAATCCAATGGTGAGGTATGTTTCGTCATTCAAGCTCTAGAAAAATACAGGTTTTCAACCCGCACTGTAGTGACAAATTACTGTTTTACCCTTTTTCATAAAAAGTTTAAAAAATTTTAGGTTTTACATCTTCTATGGAGATCAGCTCCCAATCTAGATCCATATAAAATATCACATACAAATTATCATGTCAACCACTCAATCAATTATATCAATTTCATAAATAAATGCCACAATTCCATGCCACGCTATGAGATTAGAACTCACGTAGGCAATGCAACCCGAGCCCCACTGGCTCCCATAACACATGTTCTGCCATGCATATGCATCCGAGCATTCCAAGCCCCTACCATCGATGTTAGACATCCAATGACTATTTTATAAAAATCTTGTTTCATTCTTGGGTTAGATATTTATAGACTTCCACCAATGGTCACCTAACCGACAGGGCATCTATGGACTTCTACCAATGGTTCCGCGTACACTGACACACTTTATGGATTCAATACTAATGTGAATGCGTATCTAAAATTATCGAGGCTTGTACCCGAGAGAGAATCTAGCCCTTTTTTTTAATCTTGACATGTTTGGCAATGCAAACCTGCATGACTAAACTAGACCTAGGTCCAATTTTTTCGAGCCCACACATCAACCCAATAAGAATGGTGTTTGAATGAAAACATGCATGCACACCCATACTCATGCCGGATGCCCGTGAATATGATGCTACCCATGCATATGCAATTAAAATGTATAATTGTATTTCATAATATCATGTTCATCATATCATAAAGCGTATAATAAACATGTGCATTTTCCATAACATTCCCAAGCATGTTACATGTAATATTGATCCAATTAACATACTTGAAATCCTAAGCATTTCATCAAACACTTAGTAGGCATAAAATGTAAACACATATTATACCCAAACAAGCAACTTTATCAAATCCAATTCAAACAATTTCATCAAACCCAAATCAAGTAATAAATTGTTTTAACATATAATATATGAGAATTCATCTCCACCACTCTACTCATTTCATATCACAACCCAAGATTAGAAATAAATCTAAATAGGAGGGAACCCTACCTCTTGTAGTGTAAGCCTAGTAGTAGAATCTCAAACAACTAAAATAAAGCCTTCCAAGCCTTAGCCTTCAATTCTCTTCTTTGAGATCTTTAGGGAAAGGCGTGATCTTTGGTATGGTTGCAGCTGTTGTTGCGTAGAGCAACTTTAATTCTCGGCTCGAAGTGATCCAATGGTCAGATTTCCGCGGATCTAAGAAGGAAGGTGGGAGAAGCTTGGAGAGTCTCTTCTCTCTCTCTCTCTCTCTTTCTCTCTCTCTCTTTCTCTTTTCGAAAATGGTAGGTCAAGAATGGGGAAAAAAATCAGATTTCCCCCCTTTAAATACCCTTCGAATTCTTGGCCCTTGTTGTGCCACACATCCTAATATATCTGATATAATTTTATTTTGAATCAATTAAATTTTTTCTTGTGTTAAGTTCAGTATATTTTTATTGAACTAAATTTAAATTATTTTTTGGGTTTATCAAATAAAATCTGATCACTTTTATTTTAGTTGCGCAATGCTGATCGCATCGTAAGACGTAAAAAATTTGACTGTCTCGAAATTCAACAAAAATTAACTAGGTAGTTAGATTTCACGATATGAATTTAAAGGTGCGGTCCGTTTCATCATCCAAATTATAGAAAAATTTGATTTTTAAACCCGTACTGTAACGGCTAATTACCGTTTTTCCCTTTAATTAAGTTTGAATCTTCCTAGGTGTTACATGTACCTTGCTTATTATGATATACTGCTAGTTTGACACTTTGTGAAAAAGAAGGGAAAAATATTTTGGGTACATATGGGAGAACTTGGGGAGATATTCTCTTGGCTAGCTTAGGTAAGTTTCAAGTGAACAGAGTAAGGGGAAGTTTGTTCTAATACTCAAGGGGAGTACATTTACAAACTTGGCATGAAATTGCCAAATGGAAAGATTGATAGATCATGTTTTGTAATTGGCTATTACTCAAGGTTAAATGTGGTAATAATAGGTCTAATTTGGTGTTTGTCTAAGCATAAAGTTTAAAAACCTATTCACCCCCTCTAGGTTTTGTGGTGAAATCCACATGTATAATCATGAAGGAAGATCCAAACATATCTCCCTCTGTCGTAACAGCAACATAGACTTCACAAAATTAGTCAATTACAAAACATGATATAACAATTTCTCCCTTTGGCAATTCCGTGAGAAAATAAGCAAATAAGAAATTAAGATTATAACCTACAAACCATTGAACAAAACAAATTATAAATAAATTTCAACATTTGTGCACGAGTCCCTAATATCTAAGTACAAGAGCTATCTTTGGATGTCCTGCACATCACCAGTCAAACAGGATGTAGAATCATGATATAACAAGAGGGTATAAATACAAACCAACTACCAAGAATATTCATGTAAGTAAACTAAAAGACAAATGTTACACTTAACTGAAAGTATCAAATGTATATAGCATCAAATATCACATGACTAAGAGTACATTACAACAAAGAAAAATTAAAAAACTATGCAAAAGTCAATAAAAAGGAAAAGCCAACAAGAAAAAAATAGAGTACTTTAAGTACATGCCATGAATGAATAATGCTCATAAAACTCTCATATGTTCCTATGCTGAAAGTCTCCTAAGCAGCTCTTGTGGCCGCATCAGCTCCACCAACACCATCTCCATAATCAGGTTGTGCCGCGGCATCATCATCCTTATCAATATATCCAACATTCTGAAGCATATGTTGAACACGTCTCATCTCCCTCCACATCGATCTCTTCTCTATCTCTATCCCCAAAACTCTTCCATCTAGAGAATCAAGATTGAGGGCCTTGAAACTATGTTGCTCATCTATACTACTCTGAATGTGATAAAGTGTCCATGACAACAATCCACTAAGTAAGTGAAGAGCTAAGAGTGGCCCTAGATGGTGCACATGAAGTGTTGACTCATCCAGCCGTAGGTGGTGATGCTTTCCTTGATGGTCTAGGCTTAGAGGTGGGAGTAGGTATCTCTGGGTCCTATCCTTCTTCCTCTACCTCTAACTCTACCTTTATAGACTCGAAAACATAGTTGGTATAAGTCTCACTCTGTTGCATCGAATCCTTTCCTAGAGGTTTCTTAGGTTCCTTCCTCTTATCTAAACCTAAAGCAAGAACCCTTCTATTCACACAAATATGGATCATTAGAGAACCAAAAGGTAGACCATCGATAAATTGCCCCTCCTTATAGGCTTTCTAAATAATCCCAAATATCATACCAGGCAAATCATTGTCCACATCAGTGCCAATAGCATGCAACAAATGAGCTTGAAAGGTGGGAAAAGTAGACACATGGGTTTTTGGGTCGATGTTGCTGCTGGTGATAAAATTAATCATCTATATTTCTTTGAAAAATCCTTATGAAACTATAGTGAGCAATGCTACCCATCACGATAAGGAGCACCATACAACTCAGATGCAACATTGTAAAGCCTTGGTATTGACTCAATAGGTCTATGCCTAAATGTGTCATTAGGTATTCAGGGGTAAATGGAAGGTGGTGGAAATCAAGTCAGTAGAGAACTCAAATAACATACCTTAGACATTTGTAGTGAAACACTAGTGTTCTACACTAATGTTCCAAATATATGCACAAAACTCCCTCACCATAGTCTTATTTTATGCTTCAGAAGCTACAGAGGGCTCAATCCACCATTTGGACTCAAAATTTAATAGTATAGAAGTACTATAAAACCTGGGAAAATTTAAATTTTTTCGGAAAAAGGGTAAAATGGTAATGTGCCACTATAATATGGGTTTAAAATCAGTATTTTTCTAGAGCTCAGACGATTCAACGGACCTCACCGTTAAATTCATACCATGAAGTTGAGCTGCCATGTTAAATTTTATCGAATTTTGAGATAGTCAAATTTTACACGTTTTACGAAAAAATTTGGGTGACGAACGACCTCACAAAGGTCCCCAAAAATGAAATTTGTAAATTTTTTTTATAATTAGATAAAATTTCAAATAAAATTAATGTCAACTAAAACTGGGAAGTAATTATTTCATTTCGGGTTAAAAAAAGTGGACTCAGAAGTAGTAAATGAGCAGGGCAATGTGGACCACACAATTAAAGGTATAAATAGGGGTTGAATATATGAAAAATCAGATATTTCACACCCTTAAGTCAGCTGAGTTCCAACGTTGAAGAGGAGAAGAGAGAAAAGAGAGAAAACCAAGGATTTCTACCTTTCTCCTTCGATCCAAGAAGCTCCGTCGGTTGAAATTGGTTGGACTAAGAACTAAAGTTAGTCTACGCGACAAGGGCTATGCGTACGTACCAAGAATGAGGGATTTCATCGAAGATCCAAGAAAAGGATTTTGGGAAATCAAAGCCTTGGAGTTGTGGTGGTGTCCTAGGAGGCTTTCTACCTTCTATTTATGCTCCAATAGGTAGGATTCCCTCCTACCTTGGTTTATTTCTAACCTAGGGTGTCCCTATGAAATGGTTAGAGATATGAAATGATTTGTGACTTGCCTATATTCATGAAAATAAGAAAAGGGATATAGAAATGGTCTTGGTCATTTTCTAATATAATTTTGATATGTGGAAATGATTATATAAACTCTTAAAATTTGGGTTTATGTGGGCATGCTATGTGTTTATAATGTGCCTTGTGATTAAGTGTGTTATGGACATGATTTATGAAATAATATACGTGCAAATTGTTTGGATATAAATGTTAATATATGCTAGTTGATATATTGACATTGTGATGGAATATGGTGATTATGTGCATTAGGCATAAATTGCCATGACATATGTTAAGAGTACATAAAGTGTGTCAGTGTACGTGCAACCATTGTTGGTAGTCCATGAATTCCGTGTCAGCTGGGTGCCGTTGGTGTAAGTCCATGAATATCCACCCCAAGAAAGACCCAAAATTTGTAATTGTCATTTGATGTGAAAATAAATGATGGTTTAAATACACATTGGCATTGCATTGTGTTATCAGAGTCGGTGAAGACTCAAGTTAAGATGCATGAGTGAGTACCATCTCATTTCATAGCATGGCATGGGAGTTTCCAACATTGAATGCATTATTCTTGTTTGGAATGAACATTGGTCATGGATCGTTGCATGTATACATTCATATGCACTTAGGTGAGGAGTAGCCTCTGTAGGAAATAGTTTACGGGGCGTTGGCTCACCCTATACGGGAACACATTTCAAGTGTGGGGTTCGTACCGATGGAAGACTCGCATTCAAGGCCTCAACGATGAAGAAAAGTCGGGATGTGGCTTTTGAAAAACATTTTGTGTAAACTTTTGTTAAATTCCATTTTGGGCATGCAATTGTATAAATGGATTGTAATAGAACTTGTAGATATCAAGTTTTATGTGATAAACATCATTAGACATGTTTTAGTTGGTGTTGGAATGATTTGAAATGGTTTTGAAATGAAAAATGGACGAAACAGGCAAAACTGGGCATACAGTACCGGTACAATTGGGTCCAGAGGGTAGAGCATACCGGTACTGTGTACCGGTACAGTCTGTCCAAAAGGCAAAGAGTACCGGTACTGTCTGTCTAGTAGGCAAACCGTACCGGTACTATCTCCCAAAATTTGAAATTTTAAAACTAAAGTGCCATGTTTTTTGACTTTGTTTTCCTTGGTTCCAATGATACAAATGGAGATTACATGAGATATGTTGGACCTTGGTTGGATTAAATGATTAAAGGAACACAGGTTACACGTGTGAGTTCAAATTTCGGATAATGGAATAATGTTAGCATGATGTCGAATCAAGCGACACTCACGGGTTTTTTCGCGTGTTGACGGGTGGTCAACGGTAAATTAATGACCCCCGGTTTTAGGGGCGTCACAAGTACTACTTACCCCATCGAATTTCACGCCACGTTCCATCATCAATGGCTATGGAGCAAACTATCTCCTATACAAATCATGGTAATAGGCACTCTGGTGGCATTTTTCTAAATCAAATGTTGATAATGTGCAAAATCAAGTAAATAACACAAATCTAAAGTTGGAACAAACTCAAAATACTTTAGAATATGTTTAGGAGCATAGGTTAGCCATGGTTACGAAGGGTGAGAGGTGGTATCATGTGTGGAGTGGGGAAAAATTTGGGTTAGAATGTCAAAATCCCATCTTTTAAACTTGTTTACTTGAGATTTGTAGACCACTCGAGCAGTTAGGGGGCTCAATCAAGCGGTCGTTGAAGTTGTCTTGTTTTGCTTCCTGACCTCAGTTTTTCCAAACCTCTCTACCTCCTACAGTCATTCACTTGAGTCTAAAAAACATGCATGTATGTACAACCGGAATGCAGCTACTATGCACATGAATGGATGAAATTGGATCTATATGCAATGCAATTTTCAAAATTAAATAATTAAAAGCAAAAAATCACCCATATTATCATTATAGCATATTCATATCAATTTCATCATCTAGCATTCATTAATAGGTCTCAATTTTTTGCACAAACTTTGATTTTAGGATGGATACACTTCAAATCAAACCATATTTTGATTACCATGATTAACAAAGAAAAATAAACAAAAGAATATCTTTTTACTTTTTCTTTTTCTAATGTTATTTGTATTTTTCAACTGACATATAAACAGAAAATTATGCAACATCAAAGAAAAAAATAAAGAAATTACCATAAATCTTAAAAAGAATGTCAAACTTGACATCTAAAATCTTTTTGGGTTTTCAATTTCTATTGTTTTTGGTTTTCCTTGTACAAATACAAATCAAAAATGAACAAATAAAAATATATACAATGTATGACCCTAGGGTGTTTAATGCAATGCATGAATGATACACCTTGGTCCATACAACTCACCTCACCCACTTCTTAAGTGACTCAACCGTCTTGGTGGCATTTAGGGATCCCAATTGGATTGGTGTAGTAAGTCTCACCCAATGTTCACACATTTGGCTCTTTGGCAACTTTTAGGGGATTGGGGCTTTACTAACCTTTAGTCAAGTGTTCACCTATCACCAACACTTAGGGTCAAGTAAGGTCATTAATCAATTAAACTAGCAAGACTCCCAAGTATGAAGGTGAATGATTGACGGGTACTTGGTTTTATGAATTTTCACAAAGAACACATTATCCAACCATGCTAGGGGAAAAGATAATTGGTTCAATTATCATGCATTATGATTTATAACCACTAAGTTCTCTATTCTCTAATAGGTTTCATAGTAATGCACAAAAATTTGATTTTAGGATGGATACACAGCAAATCAAACCAAAGTGTGATTAACATGATTAACAAAGAAAAATAAATAAAAGAAAATATTTTTGCTTTCTTTTTCCAATATTTTTTTATTTTTCAAATAACATATAAACTGAAAAATAAGCATATATATGCAACTTCAAAGGAAAAATAAAGCAATTACTATAAATCCTAAAAAGAATGTCAAACTTGACATCTAAAATCTTTTTGGGTTTTCAATTTCTATTGTTTTTGGTTTTCCTTGTACAAATACAAATCAAAAATGAACAAATAAAAATATATACAATGTATGACCCTAGGGTGTTTAATGCAATGCATGAATGATACACCTTGGTCCATACAACTCACCTCACCTACTTCTTAAGTGACTCAACCGTCTTGGTGGCATTTAGGGATCCCAATTGGATTGGTGTAGTAAGTCTCACCCAATGTTCACACATTTGGCTCTTTGGCAACTTTTAGGGGATTGGGGCTTTACTAACCTTTAGTCAAGTGTTCACCTATCACCAACACTTAGGGTCAAGTAAGGTCATTAATCAATTAAACTAGCAAGACTCCCAAGTATGAAGGTGAATGATTGACGGGTACTTGGTTTTATGAATTTTCACAAAGAACACATTATCCAACCACGCTAGGGGAAAAGATAATTGGTTCAATTATCATGCATTATGATTTATAACCACTAAGTTCTCTATTCTCTAATAGGTTTCATAGTAATGCACAAAAATTTGATTTTAGGATGGATACACAGCAAATCAAACCAAAGTGTGATTAACATGATTAACAAAGAAAAATAAATAAAAGAAAATATTTTTGCTTTCTTTTTCCAATATTTTTTTATTTTTCAAATAACATATAAACTGAAAAATAAGCATATATATGCAACTTCAAAGGAAAAATAAAGCAATTACTATAACTCCTAAAAAGAATGTCAAACTTGACATCTAAATTTTTTTTTGGTGTTCAATTTCTATTGTTTTTGGTTTTCCTTATACGAAAAAAAAAATCAAATATAAACAAATAAAAATATATACAATGTACGATCCAAGGGTGTTTGATGCAATGGATGAATGATACACTTACGTCCATACAATTGGGTTGGTGGGGTGAGTCTCACCAAGTCAGCTTGGACTGTCTCCTATCAGATCCTTGTCTAATTTTATACATCTTACTTGAATTCAAAAACACATCCAAATATTCCAAAGTCAAGATTTCAGCCACCACAATGTTTACATGTCTTGGTTTTGTCTCCTCATGAGCTAAAATGACTTATTTTCCCTGGGAATCATGACATCACTCCAATCCCATTGTTGTAAAGGGATGGAATCCCCAATCTTTTTCATACAGGTGATATCGTGCTATACTTTGTTTTATATTTTATCTATTTTATCAAATTATTAGGTTGTATTATAATTTTTCAATGCATTTTAGCATTACAAGTGCATGTATTGCCATGTGTTGAGTCATGTTTCTATCTTGGAGAAACCCAATAGGNTGGAGATTACATGAGATATGTTGGACCTTGGTTGGATTAAATGATTAAAGGAACACAGGTTACACGTGTGAGTTCAAATTTCGGATAATGGAATAATGTTAGCATGATGTCGAATCAAGCGACACTCACGGGTTTTTTCGCGNCAATTATCATGCATTATGATTTATAACCACTAAGTTCTCTATTCTCTAATAGGTTTCATAGTAATGCACAAAAATTTGATTTTAGGATGGATACACAGCAAATCAAACCAAAGTGTGATTAACATGATTAACAAAGAAAAATAAATAAAAGAAAATATTTTTGCTTTCTTTTTCCAATATTTTTTTATTTTTCAAATAACATATAAACTGAAAAATAAGCATATATATGCAACTTCAAAGGAAAAATAAAGCAATTACTATAAATCCTAAAAAGAATGTCAAACTTGACATCTACATTTTTTTTTGGTGTTCAATTTCTATTGTTTTTGGTTTTCCTTATACGAAAAAAAAAATCAAATATAAACAAATAAAAATATATACAATGTACGATCCAAGGGTGTTTGATGCAATGGATGAATGATACACTTACGTCCATACAATTGGGTTGGTGGGGTGAGTCTCACCAAGTCAGCTTGGACTGTCTCCTATCAGATCCTTGTCTAATTTTATACATCTTACTTGAATTCAAAAACACATCCAAATATTCCAAAGTCAAGATTTCAGCCACCACAATGTTTACATGTCTTGGTTTTGTCTCCTCATGAGCTAAAATGACTTATTTTCCCTGGGAATCATGACATCACTCCAATCCCATTGTTGTAAAGGGATGGAATCCCCAATCTTTTTCATACAGGTGATATCGTGCTATACTTTTTTTTATATTTTATCTATTTTATCAAATTATTAGGTTGTATTATAATTTTTCAATGCATTTTAGCATTACATGTGCATGTATTGCCATGTGTTGAGTCATGTTTCTATCTTGGAGAAACCCAATAGGTCTCTCAGGATGAGGTTTGACAGTTTTTGGTATCAAAGCTACTATTTAAAGATTCTATAGATATGTCAAAGTCTAGTGTTGGTAGTGGGTCATAGGAAGTATGTTGGTGAGTGGGTACGAGTTCGTAGTCGTGTTCTAAGATGTCTAGTGATCATACGGGACATTTATACGTGAGTATATTTGACTTGATCCAAAACATGTACACCCCAGTGTAGGCGGTCAAGTTGTAGTTTTTATCCAATTAAGTCCGAAGTCGAATCCACAGGGAACTCATGTCGGTGTTTAGAAGTTAAGATCAATACAGACAACGATAAATGAAACCCTTGAAGTTGAAAAGTTGTGGTGATGATGATATTTTCTAGAAAAAATATAAGATTCTCTCAAATGTTAATAAAATCTACTCTTTAGTTCAAGGATCCGAACATGTGCGGATGTANTTTTCTAGAAAAAATATAAGATTCTCTCAAATGTTAATAAAATCTACTCTTTAGTTCGAGGATCCAAACATGNGTTGAAAAGTTGTGGTGATGATGATATTTTCTAGAAAAAATATAAGATTCTCTCAAATGTTAATAAAATCTACTCTTTAGTTCAAGGATCCGAACATGTGCGGATGTATTTGGTTGTTATATTTGTGCAATATTAATTACTCAATTAATCCCTATGTTACTAGCAAGTTAATTAGAGGATAAAGATGAAATGTGCGAATTAAGAGCATGACTCTGATGTCTTTGTAGAAAAATCATAACAATTGCTTATGGCAAGAATTAACCTATCTATAAACAATCAAATAATGCTATAAAGCATCCAACATTAGTTACATTATTCAATCATAAGTTAAGGAACAATGTAAATGAAGATTGTAAGTTTGTCATGAATATCTAGCTTGGGTACTTGCAGGTAATCATTAGAATCACCTATACAAAGACTTAGCTTGTCTATAGGTGATTAAAAATTGTACAAAGCACTTGAGTTTTGTTAGGTGCATTCAATCATTCATCATATNTAAGGAACAATGTAAATGAAGATTGTAAGTTTGTCATGAATATCTAGCTTGGGTACTTGCAGGTAATCGTTAGAATCACCTATACAAAGACTTAGCTTGTCTATAGGTGATTAAAAATTGTACAAAGCACTTGAGTTTTGCTAGGTGCATTCAATCATTCATCATATAAAGAAAAAGATAAGACGATAGGCATAAATGAAGTGCACAAATATAACTTTCAAACAATATATTACATGTCCTTCACCTCTTACTAAAGAGTGGATGAGAAACTGCTTACTCTTCATGGCTTTGAGGAAGCTAGAAAAGTGAATGAACCTCATCCCTCTAATTATAGGAGTTGTAGAATTACAATGGTAAAATTACAAGAAACAAAATGCTTGCATCCAACAAAGAATGAGTGAAACATTACCCATCCTTCAAAGCCATAAGGAGCTAGAAAGGTGAGAAAGATTCATTCCTCTAGGCGAAGGCTAGCTAATGAAAGTAATACTAGATAAGAAGACTAGTTAATTTAGAGAGGTTTTCCCTTCCCCAAAGTTACTCAATGCAATGGCCAAAGGGTAATGTGACACCCCTAAAATTGGGGGTCCCGTTGATCATTCATCAACACACGAAAATACCCGTGAGTGCCGCATATTCCGACACCACGTTAATTAACATCCCTTTAACCAGAATTATAGCCCACACCTGTAATCCGTTTGTGTTTTATAATTTAATTTAACCGTTNAGGCTAGCTAATGAAAGTAATACTAGATAAGAAGACTAGTTAATTTAGAGAGGTTTTTCCCTTCCCCAAAGTTACTCAATGCAATGGCCAAAGGGTACTGTGACACCCCTAAAATTGGGGGTCCCGTTGATCATTCATCAACACGCGAAAATACCCGTGAGTGCCACATAATCCGACACCACGTTAATTAACATCCCTTTAACCAGAATTATAGCCCACACGTGTAATCCGTTTGTGTTTTATAATTTAATTTAACCGTTGTTCATAGTACCACAAATCATGCCACTTTATTGTCCCATTACATCATTGGAACCAAAGGGATCAAAGGCCGAGAGCATAGCACTGTAGTTTTAAAATTTCAAAATTTGGGTGACAGTATCGGTACGGTTTCCTCCCTAGAATGTACACATGCAACAATCCACAATTATATAACCATGTATTCATTCCAATCAAGAATATATGTATTCCATGTTGAAATTTACCATGCCATGCCATGAATGAAATGAGATTCACTCCCGCATTTTAACCTCGAGCCTTTTCTGGCTCCTTAACACATGCAAATGCCAATGTATATAAAATCGAGCCCTTCTAGCTCCCTCCATTTATATTATCCTCTAAATGGCTATTTAAAACCTCCGAGTCGTTATTTGGGGTGGATATTTATGGACTTACACCAACGGCACCCAACCAACATGGAATTCATGGACTTCCACCAATGATTTTGTGTATACCGACACACTTCATGGGCTCTTATACCAACGGAGTACGTATCCAATCACCGAGCCTCTCACCCGAGGGATAGTCTAGCCCTTCTTGCTACCCCGGCCCAATTATCCTTCCATGCATTCATGAGACTCAGTTGGATCTTCAATCCAACTTTCCCGAGCCCACCCATCATTCACCAAATATGGTGTTTGATTCAACCATTCACCCACAGACCTACACTCATGCTTATGGATGTGTTTCCCCTGTGCATATACAATGTAGTGCACCATTGCGATATCCATGTTATGCTCTAATGTAATGAGTGCCAATTGGGCAATTTAACCACATATCTCCACATATGTCATGGCAATCTATAGCAATTGTATATAATTACCATAAATCAACATAATGCTAATATATTAACAATATATAGCAATTCATTCATCCTCAACAAATTTCACAAGCTTGTTATACATAATCCATGTCATAACAACTTAATTTTCACCTAGGCAATTTACAAAATATCTTAAAACACAATTCATGTTATCACACAAGAATTTCCACCTCATTCACAAGGTATAATATAAAACATATAGTATGCCCAAAAATATCAAGTTCCAAGGAAATCACATAAGTAATTTCCTATGCCAACGTAACTAGGAATTGGTCTAGGCCAAATTCCATACATATTTCCTCATTTCCAAAACCATAGTTAAGTGACCTAGGTTATTCTATACCCTTACCCCATTCATAATATGCCCTAGGTCAGAAAATGAACCAAAGTAGGAGAAACACTACCTCTTGGAGCGTAATACGAAAGAAGAAAGCTTCTAGGCACCTTCCTAGCCCCAAAAATCTTGATTTTTCAAAATCACCTTTTTAGATCTTCGGTGAAATCCCTCGTTCTTGGTACGTATGCATAGCCCTTGTCGTATAGACCAACTTTAATTATTGGTTCAATGAATTCCGACCGATGAAACTCCTTGGATCGCAAGAAGAAAGCTTGAAATCTTGTTTTTCTTTTCCCCCTTCTTCCCACATGCGAACCAGCTGAAAAGAGAGAGTGAAATATCTGATTTTCAGATATTTTACTCCTATTTATACTTTTTATTTGCACAGTCCACATTCCCCCGCACGTTTATTACTTCTGGGTCCGCTTTTAACCCGAAACGACTTAATTAATTCCCGATTTAAGTTCAAATTAATTTCATTTGAACTTTTATTTAATTATAAAAAAAATTTAATTTTATGTTTTTGGGGACATTTGTTAAGTCATTCGTCACCCAGATCGTCTCGTAAAACGTACAAAATCTGACTATCTCAGAATTCGATGAAATTTGACATGGCAACTCGATTTTGCAATACGAATTCAATGGTGAGGTCTGTTGTATCATCCGAGTTCTAGAAAAATACTGATTTTAAACCCACATTATAGTGGCAAATTACCATTTTACCCTTTTCAGAAAAAATTCAAAATTTTCTGGGTTTTACATTATTCCCTCTTTAAAAGAATTTCATCCCCGAAATTCACACACATACATGCATACTCAACCACATGCATACGTAGCAGTCACAAAATACTACATGACTATAAGAAATGTACCTCCCTCCTCGAATAGAAATGGATAATTGGTACGTATGGTATCCTCATGCTTCCATGTCGTCTCTTCCACTCCTCGGTACTGCCATAACACCTTCACTAGCCTCACGGTCTTCCCTTGCAAAACCTGATCCCGGCTATCCATGATGCGCACCGATGCCTCCTCAAAGGTCCCATCAGCATCAACAACTAGCTTTCCCCAGTCCATCACATGAATCGGATCTGGGGTGTATTTTTGGAGCATGGAGACTTGGAATACTGCATTAACACCAGATAAACTTGGCAGTAATGCCAACCCGTAAACCATCGTGCCCATCCTCTCAAGTACCTCAAAGGGCTCAATAAACCTTGGCGACAACTTTCCCCGCTTGCCGAATCTGACCACTCCTCTTTTAGGTATCGCCTTTAAGAAAACATGATCACCCACCTCAAACTCTAGAGGTCATCGCCGTCTGTCGGCGTAACTCTTCTGTCGACTTTGAGCCATAAGAAGACGCTTTTGAATCATGTCCACCTTCTTTGAGGTTTCTCTAATCAAATCCAGACCTGTAGAAAATCCCTTTCCTGCCTTTGTCCAACAAACCGGAGAACGACATGACCTCCCATATAGTGCTTCATAGGGTGCCATCTGAATGCTTGCCTGATAATTGTTGTTATAGGCGAACTCCACTAAGGGTAAGTGATCTTTCTAACTACCTTTGAGATCTAGGACACATGCCCGTAGCATGTCCTCTAATGCCTTGATAGTCCTCTCCGACTGACAATCCGTCTAGGGATGAATGGTAGTGCTCATCATCAACTGTGTCCCCATGACTCGCTAAAAACTCTCCCAAAAGTGAGCCGTAAATCTGGGATCCCGATTTGATACTATGAACACGGGCACCACATGCAATCGGACAATCTCCCATATGTAAAACCTGGAGAATTCCTCTAATGTGAAGGTCATCCACAAAGCCAAAAAGTGTGCCGACTTCGTCAGCCGGTCCACTATCACCCAAACCGCATCATGTCCCCGCGATGTCCATGGCAAGTGGATCAAAAAATTCATCGTGACATGCTCCCACTTCCACTCGGCTACATCCAAGGGATGGAGTAACCCTGCTGGCCTCTGATGTTCTGCCTTAACCTACTGACATGTGAGACATCGTCTGACAAAGTCTCCAACGTCTCTCTTCATCCCGCTCCAATAATACTAGTGATGAAAATCATGGTACATCTTTGTGCCACCTAGATGCATAGTAAAACGAGAGCAATGAAACTCTCTGTGAATCTCCTCTCTCAACTCCATAGACTGGGGAACCACAGCCCTTCCCCAAAACCGAAGACTACCATTCGAGTGAATGGTCCAGCCCTCATCACTTGTACTTGACTGTACTCGGTCCCTAATGGATGATAACTCTACATCCTGCCCCTGGGACTCCATCACTCTACTTTGTAGGAAAGTCATAGCCACCAAACTCCCCAAAACACCCTGAGCCTGTCCCATGTATCGCAGCCCAAACTGTCCCATAGTCTCAAGCATCCGCCACTCTTGAGAAGCCACACTAGCCAAGACTCCCCGTGAATTTTGACTAAGTGCAACAACCACCATATTTGCCTTACTAGAATGGTAATGCAAAGTGAAGTCATAGTCTTCTAGGTACTCCATCCACTTGCGTTGCCACATGTTGAGGTCCCGCTGTGTGAAGATTTACTTCAGACACTTGTGATCCGAAAACACCTCAAATTGCTCACCATACACATAGTGGCGCCAAGCCTTCAAGGCAAAGACAATGGCCGCCAACTCCATGTCGTGAGTAGGATAATTATGCTCGTGGTTCTTTAACTATCGAGAACCATAGGCCACCACTCTCCCGAACTGCATCAAAACACATCCTAGTCCGTCCTTCGAGGCATCACAATACACCATGTACCTCTGCCCCCTTTTTGGAACTATCAAGATAGGAACTAAAGTAAGCCTCCTCTTTAACTCTTGGAATGCCTTCTCACACGAATCATTCCACTTAAACTTCACCTCTTTCTGGGTCAATCTCGTCATAGGTGCAGCTAGTCGGGAGAAATCCTTGATGAACCTCTGGTAATACCCTGCTAATCCAAAGAAACTACGTATCTCGAAAACTGACTTCGGCCTCTTCCAATTCATGATTGCTTCCACCTTCTCCCGGTCCACGGATACACCCGAAGCCGACACCACGTGTCCCAAAAATTTTACCCTAGTAAGCCAAAATTCACATTTGCTGAATTTGGCATACAACTGATGATCTCTTAAGGTCTGGAGAACAACCCTCAAGTGATCCTCATGCTCCTCCTCAGACTTGGAGTAGATCAAAATGTCATCAACAAATACCACGACGAACTGATCAAGATAGGGTTGGAACACCCTGTGTATGAGATCCATAAATGTGGCCGGGGCATTCGTTTATCCGAATGGCATCACTGTGAACTCGAAATACCTGTACCGCATCCTAAACACCGTCATAGGGATATCTGCCTCCTTAATCCTCAACTGATGGTAACCGATACAGAGATCTATCTTGGAGTAAACCCGTGCTCCTCTCAGTTGATCAAACAAGTCATCAATCCTTGGCAAAGGGTACCTATTCTTGATAGTGACCCGGTTCAACTGCCGATAGTCTACACATAATCGAAGGGTCTTGTCCATCTTTTTAGCAAACAATACCGGAGCGCCCCAAGGTGAAGTGCTCGGTCGAATAAATCCCCTGTCCAATAATTCTTGCAATTGGACCTTGAGTTCTTGCAACTTAGCTGGCGTCATCCTATACGGAATCATAGAAATGGGCGATGTGCTAGGATGCAACTCAATGGTGAAGTCGACTTCCCCATGTGGAGGTAATCCTGATAATTCATCCGAAAAAATGTCCTCATACTCACATACAACCCGAGGTAGACCTAATTCCTGTCTCGCCTTGTCTTCCAGGGTAAGGCTTGCAAGCCAACCCATCAATTGCTNTTGCAAGTCAACCCATCAATTGCTCGTGCCATCAAGAATCATACACGACTTGGGGTAAGGCATCTTGCTCTTTCCATTGAAACTTGAAACAAATACCCTCCAGAGTATAAGCAGTGGCCCTTTTCCGATCACAATCAATGACGACTCGGTGTGCCGCCAACCAATCCATCCCGAGGGTAACATCGAATTCTGACATGTCCATGACCCTAAGGTCTACGATGAGTAGAATCCCTGACTCTAACTCACAACCCTGACATATCTGATTAATTCTCACCCTAGCTCCTAGGGGAGAACTCACATACAATGGCTCTTCCAAGGTTTTAACCTCTAAGCCCAAGTCTTTCACACAAGATGCAACAATAAATGAATGTGATGCACCAAAATCAAATAATACTCTAGCCCATAAGCAAGAGAGTAGAAATGTACCCTGTATCATAGAATGGTCTACTGGCTTAGTCTGTGGCATCATGGCATAGACACACCCCTGGGTCCCTGAAGTCCAGGCCTATGAGCCCTGGCCCATCTGGCCTGATTGAGGAGTCCCGACACGTGAAGTGGTAGGGGCCTGTGCAGTTCGCTGAAATTGGTACTGGCTTCCTTGGCCCATGGTGGGGTAGGGAGGAACAAAATGAGTTTGTGGTTGTCCCACCAAAGTTTGGAACTGAGATGACCCATAACTCTGGGATCCCTGCCTTTGGGGG
This sequence comes from Ilex paraguariensis, assembly GCA_963454935.2. Lineage (NCBI taxonomy): Eukaryota > Viridiplantae > Streptophyta > Magnoliopsida > Aquifoliales > Aquifoliaceae > Ilex > Ilex paraguariensis. The sequence goes on along the minus strand of CAUOFW020008392.1, from coordinate 172,234 downwards.
TAATCCCATTTTATGTGTCCCGGCTGGTGGTAATAGAAACATGTCCTCTGCCCCTCTTGATATGTAGTCCGCTGATTTCTCCCACCTTTGGAGGATTGACCCTGGCCTTGGCCTTGATAACCACGGCCTTGCCCCTGTGGTCCCTGGGGAGTAAAGGTCCTCTGTCTCTTTCACGAGCTAGAAAAAGAGAATTGGCCCTCATTCTTCTTATCTATCACACTCGCCTCCCAGATGTTCCATGCATCCTCCACCTCTCTCTTAATGGCCATAGCTGTCGCAACCATCAAATCAAAGTCTTGTAGAAGAAGACCCACAATTTTACCCCGGATGGACAACTTTAGACCATCCTCAAACTTCCTCACCTTGGCCATGTCTGTGGCTACGTAATCATTAGCAAAACAGGCTAAATTGATGAACTTAGTCACGTACTCCATTACCATCATTATGCCTTGTCTCAAATCCAAGAACTCCCAGGCCTTTGCATGTCTAGCAGCCGTTGGGAAGTATTTTCCCATGAAAGCTCCTTCAACTCAGCCCATATAATTACCTCCAAGTTCTTCGAGGTCTTGACCTAATCCCACCACACTTAGGATTCTCCCTCTTGCTGAAAAGTAGCTAGTGTTACCTTTATGGCATCGGAGGTGATCTTCATAGCCCTTAAGATCTTATCCACCTATCGAAACCAATGGTTAGCCACCATAGGATCCGCCCCTCCTATGAAGATTGGAGGCTGATGTGACTTAAACTTCTGGAGGTTACTCATGCCTCATTGGCCCACATTTGCACCCGTTTGTGCAACATTAGCTGTTATAGCACTAGCTTGTGCAATCGTAGCAGCCACCACACCAATAGCCTCCACAAAGGCTTGTTGGTCAAAAGCCGGTGGTGGTGGGTTATTCCACCCACCACCTCGGCGTCCCCTTCCTCGATTTGCCATCTACACACATGTCAAATAGCAATCAAACACTCACATTGTGTCCCAAGATAGGGATCAAATTTAAAATTTGGAGATTTTTCTCCTTGTCTCACTAGTAGTGCGTGTACCACCTACTAATGGACATTTACACATTGAACTATATCGTTCATCCTTTTTTTTTGAAATCTGAGGTTATGTTTTCTAACCCTAGTGTTTTCCTTTTCCACATACATTTTTTTACCATATATATCATTCACATAATCGCATAGCACATCATAATGTAGTGAAATATAAGCACATAAGATAAAATGTACAATGCATGCAATGGTCTAGACCTAATGCCCATCAAGCCCTAGATAATTTGTATACCTATGCCTTGATATCAAGCTGTGACACCCCTAAAATCGGGGATTCCGTTGATCATCCATCAACCCACGAAAATACCCGTGAGTGTTGCATAATCCAACACCACGTTAATTAACATCCCTTTAACCGGAATTATAGTCCACACGTGTAATCCGTGTGTGTTTTATCATTTAATTTAATTGTGGTTCACAGTACCACAAATCATGCCACTTTATTGTCCTATTACATCATTGGAACCAAAGGGATCAATGGCCGAGAGCATAGCACTGTAGTTTTAAAATTTCAAAATTTGGGAGACAGTACTAGTACTGTGTATCGGTACAGTTTGCTCTCTGGACACACAACATTGGTACCAGGTACCGGTACTCTTCACCCTCTGGACAGACAGTACC
>CAUOFW020008392.1:130508-162388 GCA_963454935.2 Ilex paraguariensis | reverse complement strand
GAATCATACCCCAATCTCAGAAAATTTTAGTCACTAGGCTTCCAAAAAGGAAGTGAACTCCTATTTGCGTCATAGCCCCTTACCATCCTAGAAAAAATCAAGGCGAGGAGGTCAATAGATAGGTTCTTTGCCAAGGCATAAAACAGTTGGGCCATGTCTGGGTAAAATTCATTCTTTCACCCTAGAGGCATGAGATTCATTACGACAATCAAGTTTAGCATTTTATACTTATTGAGCAACTCCCCTTGCTTGAAGTATCTCATGCCCACCCACCGAAAGTTGGGATTCCCAGTCAATTCCTTTCCTACCGTATCCATGCTCATTTCCTTCATTGGTAGATTTGAGGGGCAAGTGACATGAGACACTTACCTCACTTCCACAATCAAATCACAGTCCTCCTTAATCTCAATCCCTCTCACAGATGTCCTCACCTACCCAATTACCTCATCAGTGTTGGAATAAAATTCCCTCACCATCTCCTTAATAGCCTCCCTGCCGTTATAAAAAAATTCACCTATTCCCTCTGCCTCATCATGTCCAAAATCCATAACTCCTCAAAGTCATCCAACTTCACAATTCATTTTCAAATAATTGGTTTATTTGGAAATTAGTTTTCATATCTATGGGCCTTGAGTGCATTTGGGAAGCCAGATTTGATCGTACCGATTATTGAGTGGTGTTCTTCCCTCTTGTCCTTCTTCCACAACTTCCTCTAAGAACCTTGGCTCTTGGTTTGGATTTCTCATGTTCCTTCTTGTGGGAATTTTTACTTTTGGAGGCATGGTGTTTGGATTTGGGGGTTTTGGGGTGAAAATAGGAAAAATCAATCAATGAAAAGATGAGATCTTAGGTGAAAAAGGGTTTGGGTGGAGCGATGTGATGATATAATGGATGGGTAAGGAATTTTCTAGGCTTGGGTAGGTTTTTTTTAGACTTGGGGTTTGAGTTTTGAAGGCTTGGGGGTGAGAAAAGAAGTGGAGAAGTCGTCTATGATTTTTATACCCCGACACAGTGTGTTCGAATGTGGGCTTGGTGACTTGATTCGAATTGTGTACACCCAAGTGCAGGTGGTCAAGTTGTAGTAATAATTCAGTTAAGTCTAGAGTCGAATCCACAGGGAACTAATGTTGGTGTTTCGAAATAAGCAGTGACAAAGACCAAAGTGACTAGAACCCTTGAGATTTAAAGTTATGATGTTTATGGATTTTTTCGGACAGAATATAAAATTCTTTCCAAGAGGATTTTCTAGACAAAATATAATATAATCTCAAATGTAAAAGTCATCATTTAGCTTGAGGATCATGACATGTAGTCAATCATCCAGTTGTTATACATATGCTTGGGAACTCAATTAACTCTTGTGTCAACATAAAGTTAATCGGAGGATGAAAATGGATTGTGAGAATTAAGAGCATGGTTCCGATGTCTTTGTAGAGATTTACAAGAATTTTTTGTGCCGAGACTCAACCCATCTACAAACAAACAAGTGTTTCTACAAGGCATCCAACCATGGTGTTGGTATTCCATTCTTAGTTGAAGCACAATAATGGTGAAGATTGAAAGGTAGTCATGAAGATCTAACTCGAGTACTTGCAAAGGATCAATACGTCTTCCTATGCCAAGAGTCATCTATGTCATAAAAAGGACTCATGGTTGTGCAAAGTACCTTAGTTTTGCTAAATGCATTCAATCATTTCATAGCTTTGGTAAAGCTCTAGAAGAGTTTAACTCCTTTAAGGGAAGAAGGAAGCTCAAATAGTGGAAACAAATGAAACTAATAATGAAAGTAGAAGAAACCTAGTCACTTTTGAAGGATTTTCTCCTGAACCAAAAGATGATCTATCTCCCTCTATGTATGTCTATCTATAGCTAAGTGAAAGTGTAAGTCTAACTCTAAGACTAACTCCTAAGTTCAATTCCCCCCTTTTGAAGCTCCCATAATAGGAGTATTTATAGGCAAAGAGGAGGGGGTAAAGAAGTGTGAAAGAATAGTACAAAGTCTTCAAAGTCCAAGTGAATGCCCCAAGGTCCGAATAGAAAATCAACCACTCTGCAGGCTGTCTGGGGACAACGTTCGAATGTTAGATTGCGTTCGAACATTATCTCCTATCTTCCTTGATAGGCATTCAAATGCTGGATGGAGTTTAAACTTCCTACTCAAGTGGCCTTTGTTCTTCTGTGAGAGTATTTGCCATATGCCAGATGTTATTTCCCTAGCACTTTTCATGGGGGTCCTCAAATAATTCAAGCCAATGTTCGAACGTGGATTGACGTTCAAACGTGGTACTCAAGTACCTCTTTATTTTCTGCTTAGGGAATAGCGGCAACACGCAACGTAACATCACCTCAGTAGTCTGGTCCTCAAATAATTCAAGAGGAAAGTCGAACGTGGATTGACGTTCGAACGTTCATGCGTTGTTTCAAACTCCTCCAATTTTCTTCTAGAACATGTGGGTGTTGCATGAAAGTTTGGTATCCATTGACTTTAGGCCCTCGTACAATATTTCTCCTAAACTGTCATTATTGAAACTCTATCAAAGCATAATTAGTCTTAAAAAGGCATAGTAAGTTGCTAATTTTAACTACTAATCACTTGGTGTTTGAAAGCCAATTAAAAATTTCAATTTCACTTTTGAATGTGATGGAGTTCGAATGCCAGTTGCTCCCAATATCTCCCCTTATGATAGAACTCCTCAAAGAATCTAAGATGTTGTAACCAAAGGGTGTACGAATGTGGGTTTGCATTCAAACAACAATCCAAACCAAAAAAATTATTTTTCAAAGATTTTATATTTTTTCCTTTCCTTTTCTTTTCAAATTTGTGAAAAAAACTAAAAAAAATATTTTTGTTTATATATTTACATTTGTATATCAATAGATTCAAACTTTGACCTTCATTCCCTCGAGACGTGTTTTTAACCATCTAGGTTGGACTCGCTGGTCCAAATGATTTTTCTGGAAATATATTAATATATCTTACCAAGCGTGTCCTGGGAAAGAAAAATATTTAATCCGATTCTTGCTTAATCTCCATTTTGTTTGTAGAATTAGTGTACCTACCAACTTCTCGCCACATATACTGTGTCAGAATAGGACTGGAATAGTATGGTATCTCAGTGTAATCCTTACTTTGCCTATACACTATCAATTCTAAATGATAGAGTGTTCAGCCAAAAAATTGGTTGAGAACACTAATTATATTCTCTCATGTGAAAAAGTTGACCACTTCGGTTTCATGCACCAAGACATTTGGCTTGGCGACAGATAGAAATTATGCTCCTTCCAAACAATGGTTTTGTTTGTTCTTCTTTGATTTCAATTTTCCTCACCATTCTTACTCTTTTCATTATTACAGAATGCACATCTAACAAGAATGTGCATAAAACACCAAAACTAAACCAAAAAAGTTTGACATCCATGATTAGAAAAGTTAAGACACTCTATCTAGTTCGTTAACATCTATCAGTCACAAAGACAATTGAAGCTGCCAAAAAACTTTTACACATGTATTTCCAATGTATATATCCAAAGTATTTTCCATTCCCAACCTAAACTCAAAATCATCTTCAATGTTTCAAGTTTGTCAATACACGTAAGATGATGTTAAGGTTGAAATGTAGGAACATTTGTACATCATCCAAAACCCTACAAACAAAACATATGATATTATTACATCAATCAAATTTGTAGAAATCATGGTTACAGCGATACGTGATTACATAAATAAAAATAAAGGCCATTACTAAATAGATAATGAGAATACAAAAAAGATAACAAAAGACAGTATTCGTATCTGAAGCCATTGAGAATTTAGAGGACAAATTTCACAATTTTTAGTGAGGGAAAAAAGAAAAATTAGAGCTTTCTAGAGAGAGAGTTAAGGTGTGAAATCTGATATTATTTTAGGGTTTTGATTCTTTTATGGACAAATAGTTCGGGTGAGTCGGGTTTTTGATTTATTTTTTGTCATAACCTGAACCGACTACATGCAAAACCCAAAAATTAACAAATTCATTCAAGATATGCTAGATCCATTAGATCAATGGATTCTACATTCTCAACAAACCCTTCATGAAATGTTTTAATACGTTGGCCTTTTACTTAAAAGCATTATTGTTGGAAGGATTCTCAATCTCCACCACTCCGTATTCAAAGACTTGCTTTACAATGTATGGTTCAATGCACTTTGACCTCAACTTACTAGGACAGAGGTGGAGTATTGAATTATACAACAAGACCTTTAAGAAGGCTCAATTGTTTTTTGCGCAATGTTCTTGTCATGGAAGATTTTCATTCTGGACATCGCAATTTTTGCATTATCGTATGCCTCATTCCTAAATTCCTCAAGTTCACTAATCTAAAGTTTCCTAGACATCCCTGCCTTTTCAAAATTAGAGTTCATTGTATTGATTGCCCAATATGCTCTCTGTTTAGACTCAATAGGCAAGTGGCAAGGCTTTCCATAAACAAGCCGATAGGGAGACATTCCCAAAATAATTTTGAAGGCTGTACAGTTAGTCCACAATGCATCGGTTGACAGTAAAGACCAATCTTTGTGGTTGGGATTCACCATCTTTTTTAAAATTTATTTTATCTCCCTATTGGCTAATTCTACTTGGCCACTTGTCTGTGGATGGTAAGGAGTTGTAACCTTGTGGATTATAAAATATTTTATCTAGTTGCAAAAATGAAATCCCCTATCACTATTAATTATGCGAGGGATTCAAAATCATGATAGGATATTTTCTTTCAAAACTTTCATCACAATGTGATGATCATTGTTACTACATGGAATAAATTCCACCCATTTGGAGACATAGTCCATAGCAACCAAGATATAGAGATATCCAAACAATAGAGGATAAGGGCCCAAGAAATCAATACCCCAACAATAAAAAATCTCAATAATCAAAATGAGATTTAAAGGCAGCATGCTTCTTATAGCATTACCCCCCCCAACTATTAACATCTCTCACATTATAGTCAGAAAGCATGGATGTCTTGGACAATGCGGGCCAATAAAATCCGCACTGCAAAATTTTTGCAACGATTTTCTTGGAAGAAAAGTGGCCTCCCCATGCTTCAGAGTGGCAAAACTTATGAAAATTTGTAATTCATGATCTGGTATGCATCTCTAAAGGATCTTATCTTTACAATACTTAAACAAGTAGGGATCATCCCAAAAGAAGTTATGCACTTCTCTCAAAAACTTCTTCTTATCCAACGTAGTAAAGGAAGGGGGGAGTGTACCAGTGGCTAAGAAATTAGCAATATTAGCATACCATGGTGACTCCAAGACCATGGATAATTGCTTAATTAACTCTAATTAGTATGTAAGTTAAAATAGTTAAATAAGTTAATTGTGTAAGATAAAATAATTAAAAATTGTAAATTAGGGTTAGTGTGTAAATCAAGATTTATGTGTATAATGTATGAAATTTTAGGTTTTTTGTGCAGAAATTTAGGGGAGCAATCTGCTAAAGTTTAAACCAGCCTATTCTAGAGTAGAAGTGAGATCACATCACTCTGGACTTCCTGTCGGGTTTTCCACGGACTTCACATGGTCATAATGTCACATGGGTCATTATAGATAGATTTACCAAGTCGGCTCATTTCTTGAGTATGAAGACCACGGACACTTTGGAGACCTTGAGCAAGCTCTATATTCACGAGATTGGTAGATTACATGGAGTTTTGCTCTCTATTGTGTCGGATCATGATTCTCGTTTGGTGGCACAATTTTGGCAAAGTTTACAACGAGCTATGGGAACAGAGTTGCACTTTAGCACTGCCTTTCATCCCCAAATGGATGGCCAATCCGAGAGGGTGATACAGATCTTGGTGGACATGTTACAAACTTGCATGTTGGATTTCAAGGGAAGTTGGAGTGATCATTTGCCATTGGTGGAATTCGCATATAACAATAGCTGTCAGGCAAGTATTGGAATGGCTCCTTATGAAGCATTGTATGGCAGACCATGTAAGTCCCCGATTTGTTGGTTAGAAGTTGGTGAGAGTAGCTTGTTTGGGCCAGAAATTGTTTAGAAAATTATGAAAAAAATTCAACTCATCCGGGAAAGACTACACACAGCTCAAAGTAGACAGAAAAGCTATGTAGATAGAAGAAGAAGACCTTTAGAATTCCAAGAGGGTGACTATATGTTCCTCAAGGTGTCACCCAAAAAGGGAGTGCTTAGATTTGGCAAGAAAGGAAAATTAGCTATAAGGTATATCAGACCAATCAAAGTGATCAAAACGGTGGGCAAAGTGGCGTATCAACTTCAGTTACCAGCTTAGCTGTCAAGGGTATATGATGTGTTCCATGTGTCGATGTTAAGGAAGTGTCAATCGGATACAACGCATGTCATGGATTTGGAGGATATAGAAATTCAAGATGCAGCAACATATGAAGAACAACTAGTGAAGATTCTTGATACCAAGGAGAAGGTGCTTCGCAATAAAGTAATTCAACTGGTGAGAGTCTTGTGGCAACATCACAGGGTGGAAGAAGCTACTTGGGAACCCGAGCTGGAGATGCGAGAGAAGTACACTTATTTATTCGCTACTTGAGGTAAGTTTCAAGGACAAAACTTTCTTTAAGGGGGGTGGATTGTAAACCCCATACTCATATCCTCATATATAGCAAGAAAATATATGAAATCTTTTATAATCAAACTTGTACCAACTATGTTTGATGTCCAAAAGTATGTTGTATAAGTTTGGGTTGGTTTTGGAAGGGTTGAGAATGGATTGGAAATAAAAAATAGAGGAAACAGGCAAAATCGAAAAAACCGTATCAGCACAGCGTACCAGTACAATCGAAAGTTACCGTACTGGTACAGCGTACCGTTACCCCGAAGTCCAACGAGTAGACCGTACTGGTACACAGTACCGATACACTCAGTAAAACCCAAAAATTTTAAGTCGCAATCAGTGGTTCATTTTTTGCCCTATAAATACTTAAAGACACCTCCTTTAGCCCCATTTCAACCTTTCTAACTCTAGGAAACCTTAGAGAGGAAGAAAGAAGGGAAAACACAAGAGATTCAAGTGGGAAAAATCAAATCTTCTACGTTTCTTCCCAAACTACAAAACAAGGTAGGGGTTCCTTCCATTCGTGACCATTGAGGTTAAGGCTTATATGTATATATATGTTTTCACTCTTATTTATATATTTATGTTATGAAATCACTCTTTCTTGTTATTTTTGCNTATATATATATATATATATGCTATGAAATCATCCTTTCTTGTTATTTTTGCAAAGATTACCATGTTTAAACAAAGCTAGGGTTAAATAACCATTAAAACTCTTTTCTTGTCATAAAACCCTAGTTTCCAAGATAAATGAATTTTTCTCTTGATTTTTCCCTTGTTCTTGATTTCAAAACTTTAGTGCTTTGTAATGAACAATAAAAATGGATTGTTGATGATCTCTTGCTTATTTTCTGAAATTGTTCTCTTGTAATACAAATTGTCAAATTTTGGAATTTTGGACTTTCTTGTGATTTGAGAAAATGTTTGTTATTGCATCTCTTATATGGTTGTTGTGATGGACTTGAATTACATTCGAGCACTGCCGTAGAGTGTTAGAGGTTAGTCTATCCCAGTGGGGGTGAGATGGTTTCCTAACACTTGTAGTGGTTTGCTGTTTGTGAGAGCAACCACTATTGTTCACGTAAGTTCGAGGCTGAGGAGTGGTACACCTTTCCTGGGAAGAATTCGTCAATGCAGTAGGAGACGGTATACACCCTTCCTAAAAATGTTTGGGATTGTGTGATTGTGGTGGGTGAACGAGCTAGAATTATGATGTAGATTCATGGGAAACAACCAACACACCTGAGAATGTGGGATTACGTAGTTGAATGAGTGTTTGATTTCTATCACTCCGACAAGTTTATTCCTTCCATTTAAATTATTGCTCTTGCGTAAACTTGAGATCCATTGAAATGTATTTATTTTCTTTTAAAATTACGTATGATATTTTGTAAAGTGAGACCGAACTGTTTTATATGTTTTCTAAACTTTGTTCGAGTTTGGGAGGATGTTGCTACAGAGCTTAGTGCTCACCCCCTACAAACAACATATTTATCAGATTATGTGCTAGAGGAGGAGCTCGGAGTAGATGAATAGGCACATTGGGAAGCTCCAATAGATGAGAACGTGGATCCCGAGATTGACGTCTAGAATTATATTCTCTTTTGTCCTAGGTTCTAGACTAGGGAATTTCTTTTGAGACAATGTAAAGGTTACCATATTTTGTATTCCGTTGCGAGATAATAGCTAATTCTTTTGGGATGTAATGGTCATGGTTTGGCATATTCTTTTGGAATGATGTTAGATACATTATGGATGATGAATGAAATTATTTTATTTATGGATTTTGTTAGTTGCTCTCATGATGTGAATGGTTTTAGATTGTGATGTTGTCCAAGGGGATTTTGGGGGTGTTACATGCCCTATGGGAGGTCCAATAACAACTTGGTTTACCTTCCTCATCTCTAAAGCTTCAAGCTTTCAAGATAAGGTGGCCATCTTGTATCTAAGGTCATCATACTCTTTCAAAACATATTTTTCCCCTTGGAAAGTGGACAGTTTGGTTTCAACAGTGTTAGGAGAAGCCGAGTCCCACATTTGGGAACTTTCAAAAATGGTATCAAAAAATTCAAACGCCTACTCTAGAGTTTTTCCCGTGAACTCCCCTTGAGCCATCATCTTTACAAATTGTCGTAATCTAGTGGGGAGAGCATCATAGAAAAATCCTACCAGAGCCCAATTCTCAAATGCATGGTGTGGGCAACCTTGGAGAAACATTGGTAAAAAGTTTCTCCCTCTTTGACCAAAAAATTCATGATTTGCCTTTGAAGTGCATTCATGCAGTGTAAGGGGAAAAATTTCCTGAAAAACTTGATTTGTAATGCTTGCCAACTATGTAGGGAATGGACCTTTAAAGAATTTAGCCATTGTTTTGATTTTTTGTAAACCCCACACTTTTATCTTGATATATGTATGTAGGTAAATATAGCAAGTTATTATTTCTTTTGAAATGAATATGGTAAAATTTGAGTAAATAGTAGTTAAAACTTAGTTTTAACTTCCAAATATATGAAATTGTTGTAATAAAACTTGTACCAACTAGGTTTGATGTACAAAAGTATGTTATATAAGTTTGGATTGGAATTGAAAGGGCTTGGAAAGGATTGGAAATGAAGAAGGGAGGATTTGTAGAAAAACAGGCAAAACTTTCCGGAAGGTTGATGAAAAACCTTCTGGAAGGTTAAGGTAAAGGCTTATCCAATAGGCCAAACCTTCCGAAAGGTCAATGAGAAAACCTTCTGGAAGGTTAATGAAAATGTTTGTCCAGTAGATAAACCTTTTGGAAGGTTAATGAAATGTTTGTCCAGTAGACAAACCTTCAGCAAGGTTAATAAAAATGTTTGTCCAGTAGACAAACCTTTTGGAAGGTTGATGAGAAACCTTCCAAAAGATTAATGAAAAGGTTTGTCTAATAGGCAAACCTTCCAGAAGGTCAATGAAAAACCTTTCGGAAGATTTTTGAAAAATCTAAAATTTTAAGTCGCGAGCAGCCGACTTTCCTTTCACTATAAATACCTAAGGACGTCCCATTTAGCCCCATTTCAACATTTCTAACCCTAAAAAATCTTAGAGAGGAAGAAAGGAAGAGAAAGACACAAGATCAAAGGGGATTTCTACTTCAAGAAGATCAAAACCTTAGTTTTTCAAGAACACCAAGGTAGAGGTTTTCTTCCTTTTCTCTTGCATTGAGGTTAGGATTTACTTATATGTATTCTTTTGACTCTAAATCTTATTTATTTGTTAGTAAATCATTAATTCTTGATATTCTTGCAAACACTAGCATGTTTTAAACAAATCTATGGTAGTAGGATAACCATTAAATCTCTTATTCTTGACTCAAAACCCTAGTTTTCAACATAAATGAATTTTTCTATTGATTTTTTCTTTGTTCTTGATTTTAAAACTTTAGTGCTTTATACTGAACCACAAAATGGTATTTATGATGATCTCTTTCATATTTTCTTAAATTGTTCTATTGGGATACTACTTGTGAAATTTGAGAATTTTTGAATGTAATTGTGATTGGAGAAATTGATTGGATATTGTATCTCTTGTAGATGTTTGGATGACCATGGGTGGCCGTTGACTAGATATCGTGGAGTGCGTTAGATGTATTTTTTACTTCGTGTGGGTTTGAAGGTTCCCTATCACTCATAGTGGGATTGGTGCCTTGCGATGACCAAACCACTATTCGTTCACGTGTTACCGAGGTTGAGGGTTAGTATACTATTCCTGGGTTGGATTCATCACTGTCATGAGTTGGTATACGCCCTTCCTAAAGGTTGGATATCCTTGTGAGTATTTGGGTGTGTGTTGGCCAGGATATTCTCGATGTGTTTATTCATGCGAATCATGCTTCATACCTGAGATACGAATACAAGTTGTGGATTTATGGGTTATTGTGTGGAATTGGATTCCTACAAGAGCTTGTGGAGGTATAGGACTCTACAAGAACTTGTGGGAAATGGTTTATTGTTGAGAAATTCATTTTTGTTGTTCATTTACACTTGAGATCAAATAAATAGTCCCTGTTTTAATTTCAAGTTATATATGCCATTTTTAAAAATGAGACTGAACTGCTTTATATGTTTTTCTAAACCTTGTTCGAGATTGAGAGAATGTTGCTACAGAGCTTAGTGCTCACCCCTTACAAACTATATACTTTTCAGATTGTGGTCTAGACGAAGAGCTCGGAGTTGAGAAGCCGGTACATTGGAAAGCTCCACTAGACGGGCTCGTGGATCCCGAGGTGGACGTCTAGGGTGATCCTCTCTTAGGTACTAGACTAGGAATTCTTTAGAAATTATGTAAAGATTAATCTTTCGTTATTCCACTGCAAAGTTTAAACTTGATTTCTTTTGGGATGTAGATGTCATAGTTTGGCATATTCTTTTGGACAACGCTGTAGATATTGTGGATGATGAATGAAATTATTTTTAACTATGGATGTTATTAACTGCTCTCGTGTTGTGAATGATTTTTAGATTGTAATGTTGTCCAAGGGGGATTTTGGGACATTACATTTTTCCTTTAACGAGAAAGAAAAAAGTTTCAATTGGCCTGTTCAAAACTATCTAGGAATGTCCTGCATACCTCCTCAAATTCTTTAATATGTAAATACGGTTTTTATGATTCGAATCTATGAAATTGAGGTAATAACTGCAATGTACTAGGCATCACATTAAGGTTAGGTGCATTTACAGGAAACATAAAACAAGAGGGGACACTATTCCGTGTAAGATGTAAATACTCCCTTAGAGTTGGAACGTTAGGAATTTCCTCTTCTCTTTGATTATTGGTCATACTACTATCAAAGGTGTCTGTTACTAATCTAGGTGAAGATGGAACAGATCCATTCACAAACTGACTGATTCTTCTAGCAAATTTTGAAGAGAGGGTATTCCTCAAACATAAAAAGAAAAAATTATATACAAACAAAAATATAAATGTCTCGTCACTTTTTACTTCAAATACCGTTAGTTCCGAGCAACGATGCCAAAAAAATTAGCTTGATCTGAAATGTGTACACCCAAGTGCAGGCGGTCAAGTTGTAGGTTTAATCCACTTAAGTCAGGAGTCAAATCTACAAGGAACTCATGTTGGTGTTTTGAAATTAAGATCTAAAACCCTTAAAGTTGAAAAGTTGTGGTGATGATGATAATTTCTAGACAAAATATAAGATTATCTCATACAAAATAAAAGCCTCTCTTTAGTTTGAGGATCTAGATATGTGCAGATGTGTTCAGTTGTTATATTTGTGCAATATTAATTACTCAATTAACCCCTATGTTAATAGCAAGTTAATTGGAGGACAAAGATGGAATGTGTGAATTAAGAGCATAACTCTGAAGTCTTTGTAGAAAAATCATAAGAATTGCTTATGCTGATAATTACCCATCTATAAACAATCAAATAATGTTGCAAAGCATCCAACATTAGTTACGTTAGTCAATCATAAAGATCTAGGTTGGGTACTTGCAAGGAATCATTAGAACCACCTATGCCAAGACTTAGCTTTTCTATATGTCATTAACAATTGCAAAAAACACTTTAGTGTTGGTAGATGCATTCAATCATTCATTATATAAAGGAAAAGATAAGACAATAAGCATTAATGAAGTGCACAAATATAAATTCTTAACAATGCTTTACATGTCCTTCATCTCTTACTAATGAGTGGATAAGAAACTATTCACTCTTCATGGCTTTAAGGAAGCTAGAAAGTGAGTGAATCTCATCCCTCTAAGTAGATGAGATTTAGAATTACAAAGGTAAACCTACAAGAAACAAAATGCTTGTCTCCAACAAAGAATGAGTGAAATGCTATCCATCCCTCAAAGCCACAAGGGAAAGAGAAAGGTGAGAGAGGTTCACTCCTCTAGGTGAAGGAGAAAGCTAGCTATCATAATACTAGAGAAGAAGACTAGTTAATTTGGAGAGGTCTTTCCCTTCCGCAAAGTTACTCAATGCATTGGCCAAAAGGTAGTATTTATAGACCAAGAGGAAAGGACGATGATTAACCTTGAGTGTTGAAAGTCCAAGTATGGAGACTTCTGATTTTTGTTGGCATTTGAATGTAAAACTAGCATTCGAACATTGAAATAATTACAACCTTGACACTGTTGTTCCAACAGTTGTCATCCTGCAGCCTAGTAGCCTGACAACCATTTTTGGGGATTTTGTTTAATATTTCCTGATTTTGCAGTTGCGTTTGAACATGGACCCAAAGTCCACTCTTGTATACTTTTAATCTCCACAACTATTTCCCTCCATTAATGCTTGGTCCCACTACCTCTAAGTCTTCCTTTTTATTCCTAGATTCATGACAACATACTTGTACAAGCCCTATACATTATTCACCATTGGATTATACTATTTAAACATAATTAAGGTGTAATTATCCACACAAATACATGACGAAATTTAATTTCAAATAGGGAATCAATATTATTTTATGTAACATGAATTGAATGTCAAATGTAGAGTAATGGAACTATATTACTACGTTGAGGAGGTAGATTCTAATGAATCTGATTAAGTTGAGGGAGCAGTTCGATCAAATCAAGAGGGACATAGTGGATCTCATGGTGCAAAGGAACAATCAGAAACAAGAGTAGGAGGGATGAAAAAACTTGAGTGGGAGATAACACCTGTTGAAAAACCAAGGTCCCATATTTCTTTATTTGATCATTTTAAGAAGCTTAGGCCGCCAAATTTTGAGGGGTCAATAAATCCAACTGAGGTTGAATACTAGAAAAAAAAATATGATGCATTTTTTTTTTTTGATATTATATATCTAACGGTTGAACAAAGAGTCAATTTTTCTACCTTTAAGCTCACAAAGAACAATTTAAATTGGTGGGAGGATGCTAAGAGATTGATATCCACCCTAACACAAGAAGCTCAGGATATAACTCCAGTAAATGTTTCTTGGTCTATGTTTGAGAAAAAATTTGATGAATAGTAGTTTCTACAATCATACCAAATGTTGATATGCAATGGATATGGTAAGAACTAATGATGCTAAATTGAAGAAGATTTCAAAAGGGCCTAGAGTTATCCATACGATCTCAGCTTACTTCTTATCAAGCAAATACTTATCTCGAGCTCGTAAGCATGGAAAATTGGGTGAAAACATATGTGCAGGAGAAACATGAAAAGGATGTAAAGCATAAACATATTCAAGAAGAAGGTTATAAGAAAGGTAGATACGAAGCATGAAATGCTAGTAAATATGTGGGCAATTCTTGTAAAAAAAGTCAGAGGATGCAAACTTCTAAAGGTCAGAGTGTAAACCGAGCTTGGAGAAAATTGTCAAGGTAGACAAAGAGTCCATCTAGACAAAGATTCATTAGCTAATCTAATACAAAACCTTTAAGAGAGCGGAGTGGACATGCCACTTGTTATCGATATGGGTCAACATGTCATTTTATTTGAGATTGCCCTTAGCCAGATCAAGGTCTCGTGTGTTTCAAATGTGGTGAACTTGGACAAATATCTTCTCAGTGTCAAGGTGAATCCACATCTATTTCATACTTGGTTGGTAGTGTGAAGATTGGTGGTAATGCTTCTTCTGGTAATCGTGGTCGTGGGACAAAAGCAACAAACAAGTCTATTGCTCCAAGAAGGGTATTTGCTACGACCCACAAGGATGCTCAAGCCACTCTTGAGATTGTTATAGGTACACTCTTTATATTTGATAGAGATTCATGTGTCCTGATAGATCTAGGATCTATATATTCATTTGTATCATGTAAAACCCAAGAAAATTTAAACTTTTTCTGACAAAGGGCAAAATAATAATTTGCCACTATTATACGGGTTTAAAATGTATATTTCTAAAGATCTCAAATGGAGCAACAAACTTCGCCGTTGGATTCGTATCGCGAAATTGAGCTGTCATGTCAAATTTTATCGAATTTTGAGATAATTAAATTTTTGTACGTTTTTCGAGACAATTGGGTGACGAATGAACTTTCATAGGTCCCAAAAAATTAAAATTATGAAATTTCTTTATAATTGAGTAAAAGTTCAAATAAAATTAATTTGAATTGAAATTGGAATTTAATTTAGTCATTTTTGGTTAAAAATTGACTCAAAAGTAATAAACGAGCGGTGCGATGTGGACCGCAAAATTAAAAGTATAAATAGAGCGAAATATCTGAAAAATCAGATATTTTCCAACCCTTAGTCGGATGAATTCAGGCGTGTGAAGAGGCAAAGAGAGAGAAGAGAGAAATAGAAATTATACCTTTCTTTCTTCGATCCAAGAAGTTCCGTCGGTCGGATTCGTCGGACCAAGAGTTAAAGTTGGTCCACGCGTACGTACCAAGAACAAGGAATTTCACCGAAGATCCAAGAGGTGACTTTGGAAAAATCAAAGGCTTTGGGGCTTGGGAGGTGTCCTTGAGGTTTCTCCCTTTCTTTTATGCTCCAAGAGGTAGGGTTTCTCCTACCTTGGTTTATTTTCTTACCTAGATGTCATGTGGAATAGGTAAAGGGAATACATTAACCTAGGTTATTAACTAGGGTATGGAGATAAGGAAAAAGGGATATGGAATTGGCCTAGGCAAGTTCCTAGCTACTTTTGATATAGGGAATTTACTTGTGTGATGTGTTGCAAATTGATAAATGTTGTCATTGTACCTTGTGAATGAATTGGATCAATTTATGTGATAACATGAATTGCTTGATTTGGAGGTCTCTTGCTAAATGCCTATGTGGAATTTAGTGGTTATTGTATGAGTTTATATAGCATGCCATGAACTTTGTTCAAAAAACAAGAGTAGAGATATGTTGTTAATATGTTAACATCATGTTGATTGGTGGTGATTATATACAACTGATATAAATTGTCATGTTGTATGTTGAGATTGGTTAAATAGCTCATTTGGCATACTTTGCATATTGAGCATGACATAGACATTGCAATGGTGCACTACATTGCACTTGCACGGGGAATACCCATCCATGACAATGAGTAAGGGTGTGTGAGTGCATAGTTGGATCAATCACCACACTTGGTGTTTGATGGGTGGGCTCAGGAAAGTGCACTATTGCATCCATGAAAAACTTGTGTCGGGTAAGGGATAGATCCCCCCACAGGAGCAAAGGCCCGGTTATTAGTTTATACATTTCCGACGGTGCAAGTCCAAAAAAGTGTATCGGTGTGTGGAGTTGGCGGTGCAACACCAAAAGTCCACTACTCAAATAAAGACACATGGTTTTTGGTTGTACAAATGATTCATTTGATGGGAAACATCCAGAAATAAATTGGTTTTTATGAACACATGAGTCTTGTTTTAAAATGATCTTTGGATGTACGTCATCAAAGATAAAGGTCTTACACTTACATTGCTTAGTGTGGTGAGAGCCGGTGAAGGCTTGGGTTGAGGTGTGTGAGTGAATCTCATTTCATTCATGGCATGACATGATAAATTCCAACATGAAACTTGTATATTTTTTATTGGAATGATTGAATGACTGTGAATGTCATATATGAACATTGCATATGCACTTAGGTTGGGGAGTAACCTCTGTAAGAAATTTTCTACTGGGCGTTGGTTCACCCTTTACGGAAAACATTTCAGGTGTAGGGTTCGTACCGGGAGAGGACTCGCACTCGGGGCCTCGAGGGTGAAGAAAAGTTGGTTTGTGACTTTTGGAGATAAGTTTTTGTATAACTTTGGTTAAATGCCATTTTGGACATGTAAATTATGCAAATGCTTGTAATAAAACTTGTACGGATCATGTATAATGTAGAAAACGTTATTATACATGTTTGGAATGGATTGGGAAAGGTTTTGAGTGAATTGGAAATGAAAAACTGAAGAGGTATAAAATTCTGGGCAAAACCTTCCGGAAGGTCACAACAACCTTCTGGAAGGTTAATGTAAACTTTTATCCAACAAGCAAAACCTTCTAGAAGGTCTATGAAAACGTTTCGGAAGGTTAATATAAATCTCTTTCCAGTAGGCAAAACCTTCCGAAAGGTCTATAAAACCTTCCGGAAGAACTTTTCCAGTAGGCAAAACCTTCCGGAAGGTTTTCCAAAAATCTGAAATTTTAAGAATGCGTTGCCATACTCTTGGGCTATGTGTTCTTTGGTTCTAATGACACAAATGGACCTTAAATGAGATACATTGGGGTATATTGAACCTTGATGGGATTAAATGACAAAAGGAAACACAGATCCTCATGTGAGTTAAAATCCTGGTTACAGGGATGTGATAGATGTGATGACGGGTTATGTGACAACCATGGGTATTTTTGCAGGTTGACGGGTGGTCAATGGGACCCCCGATTTTAGGGGTATCATAACTTGGTATCAGAGCATAAGTATGAGATTACCTAGGGCTTGATGGGCATTGGAGTCTAGACCATTGCATGCATGGTACATTTCATCGTATGTGCTTACATTTGGTTATATGATTACGTGCTATGTGATTATGTGAATGATATACATGGTAAAATGCATATAGAAAGAGACACTAGGGTTAGAAAACAAAACCTTGGGGGTCGGAAAAGAAATGAACGGGATAGTTCAAGGTATAAATGTCTACTAGTGGATAGCATAGACTCTACTAGTGAAACAAGGAGATAAATCTCAATGTTTCAAGTTTGATCCCTACCTTGGGATGTTATGTGAATGTTCTATTATTATTTGACATGTGTGTAGATGGAAACTAGAGGAAAGGGACGTCAGGGTGGACGGAACAATAACCAACCACCACCAGCTTTTGACCAACAAGCCTTAGTGGAGGCTATTGGTACGACGGCTGCTACCATAGCACAGGCTAGTGCTACGGCAGCCACTATTGCACAGACTGGTGCAAGTGGGGGACAAGAAAGCTCAAGTAACCTCCAGAAGTTCAAGGCACATCAGCCTCTGATCTTCATGGGAGGGGCGGATCCTATGGTGGTTGACCATTGATTTCGGCAAGTCGATAAGGTGTTGAGGGCTATGGAGATCACCTCCAACGCCACCAAGATAACCATAACAACATTCCAACTAGAGGAGGAATCCAAATTGTGGTGGGATTGGGTGAAGGACTCTAAGAATTTGGAGGCTATGACTTAGGTAGAGTTCAAAGAGCTCTTCATGGGAAAGTATTTCTCGACAGCCGCAAGACATGCAAAGGCCCGAGAGTTCTTGGACTTGCAACAAGGGATGATAACAGTGATAGAATACGTGGCTAAGTTCACAGAATTAGCATGTTTCGCCGATGATTATGTGGCCACAGACTTGGCCAAGGTGAAGAAGTTTGAGGATGGCTTGAAGTTGTCCATCCGACACAAGATTGTGGGTCTTCTTCTGCAAGACTTGGACTCGATGGTCATGACAGCTATGGCCATTGAGAGAGAGATAGAAGATGTATGGAACTTCCGGGAAGCGGGTGTTAAAAATAAGAAAAAGGAAGGCCAATCCTCTTCTTCTAGCTCAAGAAAAAAACAAAGGACTTCTACTCCTCAAGGACTCCAAGGACAGGGCCATGGTCATCAAGGCCAAGGCCAGGGTCAATCCTCCCAAGGCAAGAGACATTTAAGGGTTTCCAGCCAGACAGGCTCACGGGCATGTTTCTATTGCCACCAATAGGGTCACATGAAACGGGATTGCCCTCAGAGGCAGGGATCCCAGAGTTATGGTTCATCTTAGTCCCAAACTTCGGTGGGGGCAGCCATAGATGCATTATGCTCCTCACTACCCCATCATGGGCTAGGGGAGCCTGTATCAGTTTCAGGGTGCTACACAGACCCCTACTACTTCACGAGCAGGGACTCCGTAATCAGGCCAGATGGGTCAGGGCATAGGTTGGGGTCGAGGTCGAGGCTAGGACTCATAAGCTGGGACTTTGGGAACCCAGGGGCGTGTCTACGCCATGGTGCCACAGATTTAGCCGAAAGATTCGTCGGTGATATAGGGTACATTCCTACTCTTTCGTTTATGGGCTAGAGTGTTATTTGATTCTGGTGCGTTACATTCTTTTATTGTTGCATCATGTGTGAAAGACTTGGGTTTAGAGGTTGAGACCCTGGAAAAGCTACTGCATGTGAGTTCTCCCCTAGGAGCTAGGGTGAGAGTTGATCAGATATGTCAAGATTGTGAGTGAGAGATCTCAGAGATTCTATTCACCATAGACCTTAGGGTCATGGACATGTCGAAGTTTGGAGTGATCCTTGGCATGGATTGGTTGGTAGCACATCGAGTCGTCATTGATTGTGATAGGATGAGGGTCACTGCTTACACACCAGATAGTGTCTCTTTTAAGTTCCAGGGGAAAAAACATGATGTTTTACCCCAAGCCGTGTATGACTCTAGATGGCACGGACAGTTAATGGATTAGCTTACAAGCCTTACCCTAGAGGACGAGGCCTAACAGAAGTTAGGTCTACCTTGGGTTGTATGTGAGTATGAGGATATTTTTTTGGATGAACTACCGAGATTACCTCCACATAGGGATGTAGACTTCACCATTGAGTTGCATCCCGATACATTGCCCATTTCTATGACTCCACATAGGATGGCGCCAGCTGAGTTGCAAGAACTCAAGGTCCAATTACAAGAATTGTTGGATAGGGGCTTTATTAGACCGAGCACTTCACCTTGGGGCACTCCGGTGTTGTTTGCCAAGAAGAAGTATAAAACCCTTCGGTTATGCATAGACTATCGACAGTTGAACAGGGTTACTATCAAGAATAGATATCCCTTGCCGATGATTGATGACTTGTTTAATTAGATAAGAGGAGTGCGGGTTTACTCCAAGATGGATCTTCGCACCGGTTACCATCAGTTGAGGGTTAGAGAGGCTGATATCCCTAAGATGGCATTTCAGACGCAGTATGGGCATTTCGAGTTCACAGTCATACCTTTTGGATTGACGAATGCTCCGGTGGCATTCATGGATCTCATGCATAGGGTGTTCCAACCCTACCTATATCAACTTGTTGTAGTCTTTGTTGACAACATCTTGATCTACCCCAAGTCTGAGGAGGAGCATGAGGCTCACTTGAGGATTATTCTCTAGATGTTTAGAGATCATCAATTGTACGCCAAGTTCAGCAAGTGTGAATTTTGGCTTATTGAGGTGAAATTTTTGGGACATGTAGTGTCGGATTCAGGTGTATTTGTGGACCTAGAAAAGGTTAAGGCGATTATGAATTGGGAGAGACCAAAGTCAGTCTTCGAGATCTGCAGTTTCTTGGGATTGGCAGGGTATTATCGGAGATTCATCGAGGACTTCTCCCGATTAGATGCGTCTATGGCAAGATTTACCCAGAAGGAGGTCAAGTTTGAATGGAATGATTCTTGTGAGAAGGTATTCTAGGAGTTAAAGAGGAGGCTTACATCAGCTCCTATCTTGATAGTTCTGGAAAGGGGACAAAGGTACACAGTTTATTGTGATGCCTCGAAGGATGGACTTAGATGCATTTTGATGCAGTCCGGGAGGGTGGTGGCTTATGGTTCTTAGTAGTTAAAAAATCACAAGTAGAATTACCCTACGCACGACATGGAGTTGGTGGCCATTGTCTTTGCCTTGAAGGCTTGGTGCCACTACCTTTATGATGAACAGTTTGAGGTGTTTTCAGATCACAAAAGTCTGAAGTACATCTTTACACAGGGGACCTCAACATGAGGCAGTGCAGGTGGATGGAGTTCCTAGAGGACTATGACTTCACTTTGCATTATCATCCTGGTAAGGCAAATGTAGTGGTTGATGCACTCAGTCAGAAGTTACGAGAGATCTTGGTTAGTGTGGCTTCCCGGGAATAATAGATGCTCAAAACTGTGGGACAGTTCGGGCTACGTTACATGGGACAGGCTTAAGGTACTTTCGGGAGTTTGATGGCTACACCATCTCTACTGAGCAAAGTGATTGAGTTCCAAAGTCAGGATACAAAGTTATCAACCATCAGGGATCGGGTACAGGTGACGAAGGCTGGGCCATTCACTCGGATGGTAGTCTTTGGTTTAGGGGAAGGATTGTGATTTTCCAGTCTGTAGACTCAGAGAGGAGATTCTTAGAGAGTTTCAGTGTTTCTGTTTTGTTGTGCATCCAGGTGGCACAAAGATGTACCATAATCTTCGTCACCAGTATTATTGGAATGGAATGAAGAAAGATGTTGGAGATGTTGTCAAACGATGTCTCACATGTCAGTAGGTTAAGGCTGAATACCAGAGACTAGCAGGATTACTCCAGCCCTTGGAGGTAGCTGAGTGGAAGTGGGAGCATGTCACGATGGATTTTGTGACCTACTTGCCACGGACATCGCTGGGACATGATGCGGTGTGGGTGATAGTGGACCGGCTTACCAAGTCGGCACACTTTTTAGTAGTGCGGATGATCTTCACCATGGAGGAATTCTACAGGTTGTATATACAAGAGATTGTCTGATTACATGGGGTGCCCGTATCTATAGTATCGGGTCATCATCCCAGGTTTACGGCTCAGTTTTGGGAGAGTTTCCAACTAGCCATGGAGATACAATTGATGATGAGCACTATTTTTCATCCCCAACAGGATGGTCAATCAGAAAGGACTATCCAGACATTAGAGGACATGCTACGGGCATGCGTCCTAGATCTCAGGGGTAGCTGGGAAGATCACTTACCTTTAGTGGAGTTCGCCTACAACAACAGTTATTAGGCGAGCATATAGATGGCACCCTATGAGGCATTATATGAGAGGCCTGGTCGATCTCTGGTATGTTGGACGGAGATGGGAGAGAGACCCTCTACGGGTCCAGACTTGGTTAGAGACACCTCAGAGAAGGTGGACCTTATACGGAAGCGTCTTCTCACGGCTAAGAGCTAGCAAAAGAGTTACGCCGACAAAATGGTGGCGACCTCTAGAGTTTGAGGTGGGAGATCATGTCTTCTTAAAGATGATGCCTAAAAGAGGAGTAGTCAGGTTTGGCAAGCGAAAAAAGCTATCATCGAGGTACATCGGGCCCTTCGAGGTACTCGAGAGGGTGGGTATAGTTGTTTATCAGTGACGTTATCGCCAAATCTATCGGGTGTTCACACGGTATTCCATGTCTCTATGCTCCGAAAATACACCCCGGATCTGACTCATGTGGTGGATTGGGGAGAGCTTGTGGTTGATGCTGATGAAACCTTTGAGGAGGGACCGATGCGCATCATGGATAGCCGGGATCAGGTTTTACGAGGTAAAATCATGAGGCTAGTGAAGGTGTTGTGGCAACACCGAGGAGTAGAGGAGGCAACATGGGAGCGTGAGGATACTATACGTACCAGTTATCCCTTCTTATTTGATATTATATAACTGTTACATATGCATAGAATTGAATGTGTATGTATGTGTAAATTTCGAAGACGAAAATCTTCTAGGGGGGAAGAATGTAAAACCCAGAAAAATTTGAAATTTTTTTGACAAAGGGCAAAATAGTAATTTGCCACTATTATGCCGATTTAAAATGTATATTTCTAAAGAGCTCAACTGGAGTAATGGACTTCGCCGTTGGATTCGTATCGCGAAATTGAGCTGTCATGTCAAATTTCGTCGAATTCTGAGATAGTCGAATTTTTATACGTTTTTCGAGACAATTGGGTGACGAATGAACTTTCAAAGGTCCCCAAAAATGGAAATTATGAAATTTTCTTATAATTGAGTAAAATTTCAAATAAAATTAATTTGAACTGAAACTGAAATTTAATTAAGTCGTTTCAGATTAAAAATGGACCCGAAAGTAATAAATGAGCGGGGCAATGTGGACCGCAAAATTAAAAGTATAAATAGGGTGAAATATATAAAAAATCAGATATTTCAAAACCCTTAGTCGGCTGAATTTAGGCGTGTGAAGAGGAGAAGAGAGAGGAGAGAAAATAGAAATTCTACCTGTCTTTCTTCGATCCAAGAAGTTCCGTCGGACCAAGAGTTAAAGTTGGTCTACGTGACGAGGGCTACGCGTACGTACCAAGAACAAAGGGATTTCACCGAAGATCCAAGAGGTGACTTTGGAAAAATCAAAGGCTTTGGGGCTTGGGAGGTGTCCTTGAGGTTTTTCCCTTTCTTTTACCCTCCAAGAGGTAGGGTTTCTCCTACCTTGGTTTATTTTCTTACCTAGATGTCATGTGGAATGGGTAAAGGGAATACATTAACCTTGGTTATTAACTATGGTTATGGAGATAAGGAAAAAGGGATATGGAATTGGCCTAGGAAAGTTCCTAGCTACTTTTGATATAGGGAATTTACTTGTGTGATGTGTTGTAAATTGATAAATGTTGTCATTGTACCTTGTGAATGACTTGGATCAATTTATTTGATAACATGAATTGTTTGATTTGGAGGTCTCTTGCTAAATGCCTATATGGAATTTAGTGGTTATGGTATGAGTTTATATAACATGCCATGAACTTTGTTTAGAAAACAAGAGTAGAGATATGTTGTTAATATGTTAACATCATGTTGATTGGTGGCGGCTATATGCAACTGATATAAATTGTCATGTTGTATGTTGAGATTGGTTAAATAGCTCATTTGGCATACTTTGCATATTGAGCATGACATAGACATTGCAATGGTGCACTACATTGCACTTGCATGGAGAATACACATCCATGACCATGAGTAAGGGTGAGTGAGTGCATGGTTGGATCAATCACCACACTTGGTGTTTGATGGGTGGGCTCGGGAAATTGGGGTTGAATATCCTACTGAGTCACACTATTGCATACATGGAAAACTTGTGTCGGGTATAGCAAAAATGGATAGATCCCCCATCAGGTGCAAGGCCCGGCTATTAGTTTATATACTTCCAACGCTCCAAGTCCAAAAAAGTGTATCGGTGTGTGGAGCCGGCGGTGCAACACCAAAAGTCCACTACCCAAATAAAGACACATGGTTTTTTGGTTGTATAGGAAATTTTCTACTGGGCGTTGGCTCACCCTATACGAGAAACATTTCAGGTGCGGGGTTCGTACAAGGAAAAGACTCGCACTCGGGGCCTCAAGGGTGAAGAAAAGCCGGTTTGTGACTTTTGGAGACAAATTTTTATAAAACTTTGGTTAAATGCCGTTTTGGACATGTAAATTATACAAATGCTTGTAATAGAACTTGTATGGATCATGTGTAATGTAGAAAATGTTATTATACATGTTTGGAATGGATTAGGAAAGGTTTTGAGTGAATTGAAAATGAAAAATTGAAGAGGCATAAAATTCTAGGCAAAACCTTCCGAAAGGTCACAACAACCTTCCAGAAGGTTAATGTAAACTTTTATCCAATAGGCAAAACCTTTTTGAAGGTCTATAAAAACCTTCCGTAAGGTTAACATAAATCTATTTCCAGTAGGCAAAACCTTCCAGAAGATTTTCCAAAAACCTGAAATTTTAAGAATGCATTGCCATACTCTTGGGCTATGTGTTCTTTGGTTCTAATGACACAAATGGACCTTAAATGAGATACATTGGGGTATATTGAACCTCGATGGGATTAAATGACAAAAGAAAACATGGATCCTCGTGTGAGTTGAAATCCCGATTACAAGGATGTGATAGACGTGATGATGGGTTATGCGAGAATCACGGGTTGACGGGTGGTCAACGGGACCCCTGGTTTTAGGGGTGTCACAATCATGTGCATTTAGCATGCATTTGGATCACCCCTTGATATTTTGGGATACTAGCTTAGCTTTTTATACTCTAGTAGGAGAGGTAGTGATAGTGGAGACATCATACAAGAGTTATGTGCTACATGTGGATGACAAAGATATATATGTTGATCTTGTACCTCTTAATATTCAAGATTTTGATATTATTCTAGGGATGGATTAGTTATTTGCATATCATGTTAATGAAACAAATTTTAGGTTTTTTTGGTGATCGGAAGGTGACCCCTACTTGTCTAATTTCAGCTATGAAAGCCAGGTAATTACAGAGGAGTGGCTGTCAAGGATATCTTGCTTATGTGGTGGACCCCGAGAAAGAAGTACAACTTAAAGATATTCTAGTAGTTTAAGAGTTTCTAGATGTATTTCCCAAGGACTTGCTTGGATTACATTAAGCTAGTTCTTAGAACTTCATAGATATCAATTACTCCATATCTCATGTCTCCTACTGAGTTAAAAGAATTGAAGATACAATTGTAAGATTTACTAGATCCGGGATTTATTCGGCCTAGTGCTTGACCGAGGGGTGCTCATGTTTTATTTGTGAAGAAAAAAAATGGGACTTTGAGATTATGCATTGATTACTACCAGTTAAGTAAGGTAACGATATGTAACAAATATCCCTTGCCTCGCATTGATGAATTATTTGACTAGTTGCAAGGTGACATAGTATTTAGCAAGGTTGATCTCAAACATGTTATCATCAACTAAAAGTAAGGAATGGTGATATTTCAAAAATAGTTTTTTTAGAAACAGGTATGGTCATTTTGAATTTCTAGGGATGCCTTTTTGCTTGACAAATGAACCAGCCTTTATAGACTTGATGACTCGAATATTTCAACCTTACCTGGATTCATTCATCATTGTGTTCATTTATGATATCCTTGTGTATTCTTGTAGTTGAGAAGAACATGAACAATATTTGAGGATTGTGCTACAGACTTTACGAGAAAAATAATTATATGCTAAGTTAAGTAAATGTGAGTTTTTGTTGGGTCGGGTTGTAATTTTGGGACATGTAATTTCAGGTGATGCTATTTTTGTGGATCCCAACAAAATGGAGATAGTGGTAAAGTGGGAGAGACTAGCTATGGTAAGAGAGATTCACAGTTTCTTGAGTTTGGCTTGATACTATCGCAGATTTGTACATGGATTTTTAGTATTAGTAGCACCTTCGACACGATTGACTCGAAGTGATGTAAAATTTGACTAGAATGATGCGTGTGAACACAGTTTTCAATAATTGAAGCAAAAATTAATTTTAGCTCAAGTTTTGTCTATATCTTCAAGAAGTAGTGGATTTGTGATATATAGTGATGCTTAGCATCAACTATTGAGTTGTATATTGATTCAGCATGTTAGGGTGATTGCCTATACCTCTAGACAACTAAAGAACCATAAAAGGAGTTATCATACTGATGATTTGGAGTTGGTTGCTATTATTTTTGCTTTAAAAATTTGGAGACATTATTTATATGGTGAGACATGTGAGATTTTTACAGAACACCAAAGCTTATAATATCTACACTCATAAGGAGTTGAATCTGAGGCAAAGGAGGTGGAAATAATTAATTAAACATTATGATTGCTCAATACACTACCATCCAAGTAAAGCTAGCATGGTGGTTGATGCACTGAGTTGGAAATCATCAAGGAGATTGGTGGTTGATGCATTGAGTAGGAAATCATCGGGGAGATTGTCAATCATTCAGTGTACCCATGTGATTAATATTACTGAGTTGAGATTAATGGGAGTGGATATGGTATTGATTGATACATATGTTATACTAGCACAATTCAAATTCAAACCTATGTTGGTGGATCATGTCAAAGTGTTACAATGACAAGATCCACAACTAGAGAAGATTAGAAAATAAGTGCAGGAGGGAAGCTATATAGATTTTGTAATTCACAATGATAGTATGTTATGCTTTGATACTCAACTTTGTGTGCCAAACGACACGGTTTTGAAGAGAGACATCCTAGATGACATTCNCCGAGAAAGAAGTACAACTTAAAGATATTCTAGTAGTTTAAGAGTTTCTAGATGTATTTCCCAAGGACTTGCTTGGATTACATTAAGCTAGTTCTTAGAACTTCATAGATATCAATTACTCCATATCTCATGTCTCCTACTGAGTTAAAAGAATTGAAGATACAATTGTAAGATTTACTAGATCCGGGATTTATTCGGCCTAGTGCTTGACCGAGGGGTGCTCATGTTTTATTTGTGAAGAAAAAAAATGGGACTTTGAGATTATGCATTGATTACTACCAGTTAAGTAAGGTAACGATATGTAACAAATATCCCTTGCCTCGCATTGATGAATTATTTGACTAGTTGCAAGGTGACATAGTATTTAGCAAGGTTGATCTCAAACATGTTATCATCAACTAAAAGTAAGGAATGGTGATATTTCAAAAATAGTTTTTTTAGAAACAGGTATGGTCATTTTGAATTTCTAGGGATGCCTTTTTGCTTGACAAATGAACCAGCCTTTATAGACTTGATGACTCGAATATTTCAACCTTACCTGGATTCATTCATCATTGTGTTCATTTATGATATCCTTGTGTATTCTTGTAGTTGAGAAGAACATGAACAATATTTGAGGATTGTGCTACAGACTTTACGAGAAAAATAATTATATGCTAAGTTAAGTAAATGTGAGTTTTTGTTGGGTCGGGTTGTAATTTTGGGACATGTAATTTCAGGTGATGCTATTTTTGTGGATCCCAACAAAATGGAGATAGTGGTAAAGTGGGAGAGACTAGCTATGGTAAGAGAGATTCACAGTTTCTTGAGTTTGGCTTGATACTATCGCAGATTTGTACATGGATTTTTAGTATTAGTAGCACCTTCGACACGATTGACTCGAAGTGATGTAAAATTTGACTAGAATGATGCGTGTGAACACAGTTTTCAATAATTGAAGCAAAAATTAATTTTAGCTCAAGTTTTGTCTATATCTTCAAGAAGTAGTGGATTTGTGATATATAGTGATGCTTAGCATCAACTATTGAGTTGTATATTGATTCAGCATGTTAGGGTGATTGCCTATACCTCTAGACAACTAAAGAACCATAAAAGGAGTTATCATACTGATGATTTGGAGTTGGTTGCTATTATTTTTGCTTTAAAAATTTGGAGACATTATTTATATGGTGAGACATGTGAGATTTTTACAGAACACCAAAGCTTATAATATCTACACTCATAAGGAGTTGAATCTGAGGCAAAGGAGGTGGAAATAATTAATTAAACATTATGATTGCTCAATACACTACCATCCAAGTAAAGCTAGCATGGTGGTTGATGCACTGAGTTGGAAATCATCAAGGAGATTGGTGGTTGATGCATTGAGTAGGAAATCATCAGGGAGATTGTCAATCATTCAGTGTACCCATGTGATTAATATTACTGAGTTGAGATTAATGGGAGTGGATATGATATTGATTGATACATATGTTATACTAGCACAATTCAAATTCAAACCTATGTTGGTGGATCATGTCAAAGTGTTACAATGACAAGATCCACAACTAGAGAAGATTAGAAAATAAGTGCAGGAGGGAAGCTAGATAGATTTTGTAATTCACAATGATAGTATGTTATGCTTTGATACTCAACTTTGTGTGCCAAACGACACGGTTTTGAAGAGAGACATCCTAGATGACATTCATAATTATTAGTATTCTATGTACGTTGGGAGTACTAAATTATATTGAGACTTGAGAGAGTATTATTGGTGGAGTAGAATGAAGTGGGAAATTGATGAGATTGTTTCTAGATGTCTAGTATGGCAGCAAGTAAAGGCTGAGCATCAACATCCTGCAGGTTTGTTGTAGCCTCTTCCCATTCCTGAATGGAAATGGGAGCAATATCACCATGGACTTTGTATTGGGATTTTCATGGACTCAGAGTGGGCATGATTCAATTTGGGTTATTTTGGATAGGTTGACGAAGTCAACTCACTTTTTAACCGTCAAGTCTACTTATTTGCTTGAAAGGTATGCTCAAATTTATGTTGACGAAATTGTATGCTTGCATAGTGCTCGTGTATCCATTGTGACGGATTCTGTGGAGGTAAATACGGTTGATATTGTGGTTGATTTGTAGGTTGTGTATTTTTTCAACTAAAATTCGGATGATTTCTCCATCCTGGATTGTAAGTTTCAGAATATGGATTTGAATATGGTTTAGTATAAGTTGGAACAACATTTGATTGTTCAATTAAGGCTTCTTTGAATGCTAGTATAGTTGGACATTCCCCAACAGNTGATTGTTCAATTAAGACTTCTTTGAATGCAGGTATAGTTGGACATTCCCCAACAGGATGTCCTGACAACGCACAAATTTCACATATTTGATCAATAGAGTTTACAATAGATACTTGCTTAAGTTTTTTCATTTCCAAGGCTTCTAGTTTTTGAGATAAATTAGTTATTTTCGCTCGTATCTTCCCAAAAGAAGTTATGAACCTCCCTCAAAAATTTCTTTATGTCCATAGTGGTGTGGGACGGGGGGGAGCATTCCAGTAGCAAGGAAATTAATAATATCAGCGTACCATGAGGTCTCATCAATTATGAACAGTTGTTCATCAGGGAATTTTTCATTGATTGGCAATCCATCCTTGTGAAAGTCATACGTTAATCTGGACAGATGGTCTGCCACTACATTCTCAACACCCTTCTTGTCCTTAATGATCAGATCAAACTCTTGGAGTAAGAGTATCCATCTTAAGAGCCTAGGCTTAGCATCCTTCTTTGTGAGCAAGAATTTTAGGACTACATGGTTAGTGAATACAGTAACAGAAGAACCAACAAGATAGGAACGAAATTTTTTAAAAGCAAAAACTACAGCAAGTAATTTTTTTTCAGTTGTTGAATAATTTNAAATTTTGATAGTGAGGAGCGTCCTCAGACATAAAAATAATTAAAATAAATTTACACACAATAAAGAAAATATATATACAAAAAGAGAGGTCTTTTTACCTTTTACCTTAAAAAACCTTTTATCGTTCCTCGACAACGGCGCCAAAAACTTGACTTGATCCGAAATATGTACACCCAAGTACATGCGGTCAAGTTGTAGTAATAATCCGGTTAAGTGCGNTCACATATTAGTTCAAAGGGTGGGGTCCAGTTAGGGAGCTACATTATTGGGGCGGAAATTAACATGCCTTTAAGCTTATCAAAAGTATTTTGGCATGCTTCACTCCACACAAAAATTACATCCTGACTCAGAAGATGACACATGGGTTTTGCTATGGTACTGAAATCTTTTATGAATCTCCTATAAAAGCTTGCATGTCCTAGAAATGATCGGACATCCTTTACAGTCTTGGGAGTAGGCAAATTCCCAATCAGATATTTTTGCCTTGTCAACTTTCATGCCCTCAGATGACACAATGTGACCTACGACAATGCCCTATGTTACCATCAAATGGCATTTTTCCTAATTAAGTACTAGATTGGCCTCCTCACATCTTACCAATACCTTCTCTAGGTTGGCCAGACATGAATCAAATGAGTCACCATAGACATAGAAGTTCAGCATGCATCTTTGGAATGTTGCAAGTGCGTTACAAAGTCTGAATGACATCCGTTTGAATGCAAAGTTGCCAAAGGGGCATGTGAATGCAGTTTTCTTATNTACAAAGTCTGAATGACATCCTTTTGAATGCAAAGGTGCCAAAGGGGCATGTGAATGCAGTTTTCTTAAGATCATTGAGTGCTATCTCAATTTGATTGTACCCAAAATACCCATCTAGGAAACAGTAAAATTCATAGCATGCAATTCTCTCTAGAACCTGGTCAAGAAAGGGAAGAGGAAAATGGTCTTTCTGAGTCACCAAATTGAGTTTTCGATAGTCAATACACATCCGCTATCCTATGACGATTTTAGTTGGTACTAGTTCATTGGCTTCATTCTTGACCACTGTGACTTTTTGGGCACAACTTGGGTTGGACTAACCCATTTGATATCAGAGATGGGAAAGATTATCCCTACATCTAAGAGCTTAAGCACTTCCACTCAGAATTGTCTTGAAACATTCCACATACTTCCTCAAACTCTTTTATATGAAGATATGAGTTTTCTATTTCAAGTCTATGGAATTAAGGGAGTAGTTGAGTTGTCCCCATCTTTAAAGTAAAAAGGGGTGCATCTTCACGNAGATATGAGTTTTCTATTTCAAGTCTATGGAATTAAGGGAGTAGTTGAGTTGTCCCCGTCTTTAAAGTAAAGAGGGGTGCATCTTCACAAAAGATAAAATAAGAGGGGACACTATTTCTTATGGGATTTAAGTAATCCCATAGAGTTCGAATATTAGGCACTTCCCCCTCTCTCACAGGAACCTCTCCTCGTTTCTCATTATTTGACATTCTACTTTCACAAGAGTCTACTACTGATCTAGGTGAAGGTGGTTCAAATTGATTCACAGATTCAAAAGATTCTATCGGTAAATTTTGATAGTGAGGAGCGTCCTCAGACATAAAAATAATTAAAATAAATTTACACACAATAAAGAAAATATATATACAAAAAGAGAGGTCTTTTTACCTTTTACCTTAAAAAACCTTTTATCGTTCCTCGACAACGGCGCCAAAAACTTGACTTGATCCAAAATATGTACACCCAAGTACATGCGGTCAAGTTGTAGTAATAATCTGGTTAAGTCCGGAGTCGAATCTACAAGGAACAATGATTAGTGTTTTGAAGTAGCAATGATAGAGACCAAGTAACTTAAAACCTTGAGAGTTTCAAGTTATGTGATTTCCTAAATGTAATATAAGATTCTTTCCAAGAGTTTTCTAGACAAAATATAAGATAAATTCAAATATAAACTGTAAACTCTCACATGTTTATAGTAATATAATGATACAAATTGGTTGGTAATTTAATATATGTGATGGCATAGGAATGAACCGTATAGGTTATAACCGTAGAAAATGTTAATAGTGTAGAATCGGGTAAATATTTAGTTTAAACTTAGTTTTGACTTGTAAATATATGAAACCGTTTGCAATAGAACTTATACCAACTATGTTTGATGTACAAATGTATGTTGTAAAAGTTTGGGTTGGTTTTAGAAGGGTTTGGAATGGATTTGAAATGAAAAACAAAGGTAGAGGGCAAAACTAGACAAACTGTACCGGTACAGCGTACCAATACGCTGCTGTCCAGAGGGCATACCGTACCGGTACGCTCTGTAAGTTTCATACATTTTAAGTCGCGATCTGGGGTCCATTTTTCACCCTATAAATACATAATGACGCCTCCATTAGCTCCATTTCAACCTTTCTAACCCTAAAAAACCTTAGAGAGAAAGAAAGGAAGAGAAAAACACAAGATCAAAGGGGATTTTCACTTCAAGAAGATCAAAACCCTAGTTTTTCAAGAACACCAAGGTATGGGTTTCTTCCATTCTTGTCCATTGAGGTTAGGGTTTATATATATACATGTTTTGCTTCTAAATCTTAAATATATGCTATGAAATACTTGTTCCTTGAAGTTTCTACAAGTATCACCATGTTTTGAAGATATTTATGGTTTGATGGCTATAAAAACCCTAGTTTTTGAGAAAAATAGATTTTTCTTTTTAATGTTCAATTGTTCTTGATTTCAAAACTCTAGTGCTTTGTATTAAACA
>CAUOFW020008392.1:68985-130410 GCA_963454935.2 Ilex paraguariensis | reverse complement strand
CTTGTCACCTTCTGATTTGTCCATGTTTCTTTATTACACCTTAGTCCTTCATAGTTTCAAGTATTGCAAAATTGACCTGTATTTTCTGGTATTCCTGCATTTGACCCTGAAATTTAAACATAAAGTATTTAAAACTTTAATTTATGCACAAACTATAATTCATAATGTTTAGTTATTTTATCTTACAAAATTGTTTACTTAATTATTATATTTACACACTAATTAGGGTTAATCATAGTTAATCATCCGATTTATTATACTTGTGATTTATAACTCAATTAACTCCTGTGTCAACAACAAGTTAATCGGAATATAAAGATGGACTGTGAGAATTAAACACATGGTTCTGATGTCTTTCTNGATACATTGATGACATAATTCAAGGCACAACACTGGAATTATGCACATCACTATATCACGCATTAAGCATATAATACATAAATAAATAAAATATAACTAAGACATCAACATTTCCATAATCTAAACAATAATATACATATGTTCCCCTCTCAATGGAGGGTATAAACGACTACTAACGCTCCATTGCCACAGACAAGCAAGGAGTGTGGATAATATTCATTACAACTAAAAATAAAACTTCTTTCACAAGGAACAATTGAAACACAACTACCTTTATTACCATTCAAGACAAAAAAAATTGGTTGCAGTTCAACTATCCGAATAGAAAGATACTACAGAAATGTAGAAATATAGAGTAACAAACAGGCCAGTTGTCAAAGGTTCTTTCTCTTTTTCTTTCTCTCTTTTTCTTTCTCTTTTCTTTCTCTAAGGATTTCTCTCTTTGAAGCTATAGTGGTCGACTGGTCTCTTGAGGTGAGGGAGAATTCTTATGAAGGCTTGTATTAAAAGGCTTGGCAAAGCATGCTTGAAGAATGAAGGCAAGACCCCTATTTATAGAGGGGGTGGAGCTCTCAGCCAAGGGGGGGCTCCTAACCCCTACCATAACCTTCCTAAAGGTTATACCTTGCAGTGGTGGTGATGTGTCGCATTCTTGGGCTTCCATGTGTCGCGAGGTCCTAACCCCTACCATAACCTTCCTAAAGGTTAAACCTTGCAGTGGTGCTAGGTGTCTTGTTCTTGAGCTGCCACTTGTCACCTTCTGATTTGTCCATGTTTATTTATTACACCTTAGTCCTTCATAGTTTCAAGTATTGCAAAATTGACCTGTATTTTCTGGTATTCCTGCATTTGACCCTGAAATTTAAACATAAAGTATTTAAAACTTTAATTTATGCACAAACTATAATTCATAATGTTTAGTTATTTTATCTTACAAAATTGTTTACTTAATTATTATATTTACACACTAATTAGGGTTAATCATAGTTAATCATCCGATTTATTATACTTGTGATTTATAACTCAATTAACTCCTGTGTCAACAACAAGTTAATCGGAATATAAAGATGGACTGTGAGAATTAAACACATGGTTCTGATGTCTTTCTTAGAAGTTTACAAGAATTGTTTGTGTCGAGACTCAACCCGTCTACAAACAAGCAAGTGTTTCTACAAGGCATCCAACCATGGCATTAGTGATCCATTCTTGAGAGAAAGCACAATAATGGTGAAGATTGAAATGTTGTCATGAAGATCTAGTCGGGATACTTGTCTTGAACCAACGGGAGTCTTTCTATGCAAGAATCATCCGTGACATAGAGAGAACCCACAGTTATACAAAGTACCTTAGCTTTGCTAANCCAAGGGGGGGCTCCTAACCCCTACCATAACCTTCCTAAAGGTTATACCTTGCAGTGGTGGTGATGTGTCGCATTCTTGGGCTTCCATGTGTCGCGAGGTCCTAACCCCTACCATAACCTTCCTAAAGGTTAAACCTTGCAGTGGTGCTAGGTGTCTTGTTCTTGAGCTGCCACTTGTCACCTTCTGATTTGTCCATGTTTATTTATTACACCTTAGTCCTTCATAGTTTCAAGTATTGCAAAATTGACCTGTATTTTCTGGTATTCCTGCATTTGACCCTGAAATTTAAACATAAAGTATTTAAAACTTTAATTTATGCACAAACTATAATTCATAATGTTTAGTTATTTTATCTTACAAAATTGTTTACTTAATTATTATATTTACACACTAATTAGGGTTAATCATAGTTAATCATCCGATTTATTATACTTGTGATTTATAACTCAATTAACTCCTGTGTCAACAACAAGTTAATCGGAATATAAAGATGGACTGTGAGAATTAAACACATGGTTCTGATGTCTTTCTTAGAAGTTTACAAGAATTGTTTGTGTCGAGACTCAACCCGTCTACAAACAAGCAAGTGTTTCTACAAGGCATCCAACCATGGCATTAGTGATCCATTCTTGAGAGAAAGCACAATAATGGTGAAGATTGAAATGTTGTCATGAAGATCTAGTCGGGATACTTGTCTTGAACCAACGGGAGTCTTTCTATGCAAGAATCATCCGTGACATAGAGAGAACCCACAGTTATACAAAGTACCTTAGCTTTGCTAAATGCATTCAATCATTCAATAAGCAAGTGAAATATAAAGCATTAAAGCATAAAGAAAATGCACAAATATAACTTTTGGATAATTTATATATATTCATCACCTCTTACTAAAGAGTAAATAAGGAACTACTCACTCTTCGTGGCTTGGGTAAAGCTAAAAAAGTGAGTGATGCTCATTCCTCCAAGTAGAGAACTTACAAGGTAAAGTACAATAAGCGAGGAGCCAATCTACGACGAAGAATGAGTGAATCAAGTTCCACCCTTCATGGCTTTGGTAAAGCTCTAGAAAAGTGGAAGAGTTTCACCCTTCTAAGAAAGAAGAAAGCTCAAGCAATGGAAGTGAAAGACATAAATAATGAAAGTAGAAGAAAGCTAGTCACTTTTAGAGGGTTGCTTCCTCAACCAAAATATGGAGGGTTGCTTCCTCAACCAAAATATGGAGGGTTGCTTCTTCAACCAAAAGATGAACTAACTCCCTTGATACAAGCAAATATAACATACATCTAGCTACATGAGTGGGAGTCTAAGCCTCGATCTAGCTCTCTACTAGTTCTTGGTGTAGTCTAACCCTTACAAACCAAGTTCTAGTCTTCTACCAAAAACCATTCTTTTCTCTCCTTTTTAAAGGCTCCTCCAAGGGGAGTATTTATAGGCAAGGAGGAAGGGGGAAGACAAGAGAGTGTGAAGGAATAGTGTATGCCACCCAAGTCCAAGTGAAAAGCCAACTACTATGCAGTCTGCCTATGGAGAATGTTCAAAAGTGAGTTAGCGTTTGAATGTTGTATCTATTTTTTTCTTTTTGGGCGTTCGAACATTGTATGGCGTTTGAACATTTCTTTTGTCTTTGCTTTATGGGCGTTTGAACACCAAAAGGAGTCTAACATTCTCACTCAAGTGACCTGTGGTCTTTTATGGAAACCTATTTCCACACTCCATGCACATCTTGGTGCTTTGCACTCATCAATCTGGTCTTCAACCAATTCAAGTGGACATTCGAACATGAGTTGACATTCGAACATGGTACTCAAGTACCTCAGAGTCTTCTTTCTTAGCTATAATACGCCATGTCTCAATAGTCTGGTCTTTAATCAATTCAAGTGGACGTTCGAACGTGAGTTAGTGTCGAACATTCTTGGCTTGGTCCAAGCTTTTTCAATTTTTTTCCAGAATATGCTGGTGTTGCATGAAAGTTTGATACTTATTGCCTTTAGTCCCTTGTATAATTTATGGCCTAAAATTTCATCATTTAAACTTCATCAAAGTATAATTAGTCTTAAAATAGCATAGTAATTTGTTAATTTTAACTACTAATCATGCACCAGGTGTTGAGACCTTATCCGGATCAATTTGTTAATGTTTTCATTGATGATATTTTAATCTATTCAAGGACATATAAGGAGCATGCACAACACATCCGATTGGTGTTGTAAACATTATGGGAGCATAACCTATAAGTGAAGATGAGTAAATGTGAGTTTTGGATGAAGGAGGTTAAGTTCTTTGGACACGTGGTGTTGGTATAGGGAGTGGCAGTAAACCCAGCTAAAATTGAGGCAGTAATCAAGTGGGAATGACTTTAGAATGTGACAGAAATTCATAGTTTCCTAGGTTTGGCAGGTTATAACAGGAGGTTCGTGAAAGGGTTTTCTTGGATTGTTATGCCATTGATCTGTCTAACAAAGAAGGGGGAAAGGTTCTTGTGGACCAAGGATTATGAACAAACCTTTACTATTTTGAAGGAGAAGTTCACTACCACACCAGTACTCATTATTCCAGATAGTGTTGAGGGCTACAATGTATACATGGATGCTTCGATATGAGGTTTGGGTTATGTGCTAGTGTATAAGGGAAAGGTGGTTGCTTATGGCTCAAGACAGTTGAAGATTCATGAACAGAATTACCCTACTTATTATTTGGCACTTACAGTAGTGGTGTTTGCTCTCAAGTTATAGAGGTGTTATTTGTATGGAGAGAATTTTCAATTTTACTCTGATCATAAAAGCCTTAAGTATATCTTCACTCAAAAGGATCTAAATCTTTGATAAAGGTGATGGATAGAGTACTTGGACGACTATGACTTTACATTGAATTATTATTCAAGGAAGGCTAATGTAGTAGCAGATGCACTTATTAGAAAGTCTTGGGGTATAATGAATTCCTTGGCAGTGTGCAATGGGAAGATGATTAAAGCCTCATAAGATTTTAATCTGATGGTGGATAAATAGGAAGAACAATCTCCTCCTTCCTATTTACGATTTCAGATCTGCAACATTGTAGCATCGTGACTATGCAATAAGTTGAGATTTACAAAAAGATTTCACGAATTATCTGATTACAAACATGATCCTAAAAATGTTATTTTTTAGGGTAATGGGGGTTCAAATGGCTAATTGAATTAATTGATAATTGTGGTCGATTAGGTTTAAATTGGTGATTGTCTGAGCTTTAATTTTTAATTAACCTATTCTATAAAACCCAAGAAAATTTGAATTTTTTTTTAAAAAATGGCAAAATGGTAATTAATCACTATAGTACGGATGAAAACTCAAATTTTTCTAGAACTCAGATGACAAAATGGACCTCACTATTGGATTTGTCTCTCAAAATTTAGTTACCCAGTCAATTTTCATTGAATTGCGAGACAATCAAATTTTTTGTATTTTATAATACGATCGGGTATCGTGCGGCAAAACTAAATGCGATCAGGTTTTAATTTTGAAATATGAAAAATAATTTAAATTTAGTTCAAATAAAATATATTGAACTTAAGATGGGATGGGCTTCAATTGATTTGGGACAAAATCAAATCAGAAAAAGACGGGGCGTGTAGCTTAATGAGAGCCAAGTATTTAGAAGTATAAATAAGGGAGAAAAAACAGATTTTCTCCCCATTTACATTCAGATTTTCAGATAGAGAGAGAGAGAGAGAGAGAGAGAGAGAGAAAAGAAGAATAGATGAAAAAACAAGTGAATTTCAAGCTTCTCTCTACGATCTAGGACCAACCGTTCGACAGGATCCTTCAGACCAGGAACAAAAGTTGTTCCACGTGACGAGAGTTACGCCTCCATACCAAAAAGCGCTAATTTTGATGAAGTCTCAAGAAAAATATTTTTGAAAATCAAGGCTTAAAGCTTGATTTGGATTTCTTGGAGTTTCTACCACTCTTATTATGCTTCAAAAGGTAGGGTTCTTCTCCAAGTTAGGTTTATTTTTAACCTAAGGTTTCGTTTGAAATGGACAACATGACTTAAGATGAAATCTCTTGTCTAAATATATTTTTAGTGTAACTAGAGTATGAGAAATGGTATGAGAATTAATAAAACTAATTTTTCATGAATTGAGTTTGTTCAAAATTGCTCATTGGGTGATTTCATGAGAATGTGATAAATTGAGCATGATTATATGTTTATATGATTTTCTGCCTTTTGGGTGTTTAATAAAATACCTAGGTTGATTTAGCATAATTGTTTCATTGAAGATGTTATAACATGCTTGGTGAGAATATGGATTGTAATTATATGCTTATGATATAATTGACAATTGGGACTGTTGCTTTAGATGGAATGTTGTTCATATTGTGATCATGATATGTTGAACAAAAGTTGTAATTGCAATTGAAATCTTGGTTGCATAATGATATGAAATGTAATGTTTCATTACATTGCATATGCACGGGAAGCACCACATTCATGGGCATGTAAGATGGGTGTGGATGTGTGCATGATTTTGATTAAACACCATTTTTGGTGGATAGTATGTGGTTTCGTGAAAGTTGGACCAATGTTTGACTGAGTTGCACAAGTTTGCATTGAATATAGGGTCGGGGTTAGCAAGAAAGGCTAGATTATCCCTCAGGTGAAAGACCCGGTGATTTAGACATGCGGAGCCATTGGTGGAAGTCTATAAATGCCGTGTCATTTGGGTGCCCGTTGGTGAAAGTTTGTAAATACCCACCCCAAGAAATACCCATGATTTATAAATGGTCATTGAATATGTAACATCAATGGAGGGGCTTGGAATGCTTGGATTCATACGCATGACATTACATGTGTTATAAGAGCCGATGAAGGCTTGGGTTGCGTTGCATGTGTGAGTCTCACCTCATAACATGACATGACATTATGATATTCATTCTTGAAGTTGTATGTTCTTGGATGAATAGCCTCTTTAGGAGATATCCTATTAAGCGTGACTCACCCTTTATGGGTACAACATTTCAGGTGCAAGGCAAGCACCAATGGACTGCTCTCACTTGGGACCTCATTGCTAAAGAAAGCCGAGTTGTGGCTTTAGATTATGTAACACCCCAAAAATCGGGGATCTTTAATTTAACAAAATTCAGGCAGAGTCTCCTTTGTACAGGGAGCTCTACCCAAAACACAACTTGTGCAATTATACTACATTGATCACACTGGATCCATTTATGAATAAATATTGACCACACCGGGTCCATTTACCCATCAAATAATAAAATTTCATTCACCACATGTAATATCCATCATATCATCTCAAAAGTATTGGTCAAACTATGACACTTACATTCCAAAAGAATTACATTCAAACTTAGCAACACAATAAACAAAATACTAGACTATACATGATTGTAAATAAATTCCTTAGTTTAGCACAAAAATAAACTATAGCTCTAGATGTCCACCTCGAGATCTAGGTTCCCCTCTAGTTGAACCTCCTAATTTCCCGGCTCATCAACGCCGAGATCTTCCTCTAGCATGAAATCTAAAAAAAAATATTGTTGGTAGGGGGTGAGCACTATGCACTGTAGAAAAATCCTCCCAAACTCTAACAAGGTTTGGAAAACGTAGAAAATGGTCGGTCTCATTTCACAAATAGCATACGTAAATTTTGAAAAAAAAACATGACATTTCAATGATCTCAAGTTTATACATTAACAATAATTAAGTGCAAGAGTAAAGTCAATCCCACCATAAATAACCATTCCAAAGAGTAATTATTCCCACAACAATTTTTAAGATAATCATACTCAAAAGATAACGTAATAAATAATAATCACAATGTATCTCAAGTTTGATGTAAAATAATTNGTAAAGTCAATCCCACCATAAATAACCATTCCAAAGAGTAATTATTCCCACAACAATTTTTAAGATAATCATATTCAAAAGATAACGTAATAAATAATAATCACAATGTATCTCAAGTCTGATGTAAAATAATCGCATCAATAAACATATAGAGAATATCCTGACCCACACACACACAATTCCTCGCAAGAATATCAACTTCGGAAGGGCGCCTACCGATGCATTGTCCCATACCAATGCACCGACAATAACGAATCCGACCCAGGTATAGTATACTAATCCTCTGACACGGCACCTATGAGCTAATAGTGGTTTGGTCCTCGCAAGGCACCAACCCCACTACGAGTGGTAGGAAAAGTTCAAACCCACACGGAGTAAGAACCACACACATCTACCCACTCTATGATACCCGGTCAATGGCCATCCAAACACCTCCATGAGATACACCAACAATTTCTCAAACACACTCAATTCCATAAATTTCTAATTTTTCACATCCAAATCCACATTTATTTCACAATGGAACAATTTAAAAAAAATTAACAAGAGATCATCATAAATACCATTGTGTTGTTCAATACAAAACACTAAAATTTTAAAATCAAGAATAAAAGATAAATCAAGAGAAAAACTCACTTCTCTTGAAATCTAGGTTTTTGAATATGAGAAAAGAACTTTGATGGTGACCCAACCATCTCATTGTTTAAAACATGCTAACATTTGCAAAAATATCAAGAATCCATGATTTCATAACATATTAATATGATGTAGAGTCAAAGAAAACATATATGTATAACCCTATCCTCAATGTAAGAAAATAGAAGAAAACCCCTACTTGAATCAAATTTCAAGCAAGAACCNTATGATGTAGAGTCAAAGAAAACATATATGTATAACCCTAGCCTCAATGTAAGAAAATAGAAGAAAACCCCTACTTGAATCAAATTTCAAGCAAGAACCCAAGCTCTAGTGATCTCCTTCTTCCCTTTTCTTCATTCCTTAATCTTCCTCTAAGGTTCCAAGAGGTGTGAGGTGAGAGTGGAGTGAATAGAATGGGAGTAAATGGGATGAAAATGAGTTTATAAACACAGCAGCCCCGATTTTTACTGTTCATAGGCTGTTTTTGGCTTCTCCAAAATTACGGTTTTACCACTAAGAATCTTTNAACACAGCAGCCCCGATTTTTACTGTTCATAGGCTGTTTTTGGCTTCTCCAAAATTATGGTTTTGCCACTAAGAATCTTTAATTTGATCCATATGACTATCCTAAGGTTTTTCGACGTTTCGGATTCATTTTTAATGTTATTTTAACCTAAAAACATTTATTTTTATGATTTATTTTAAAACTAAAACAAATTTACACTCGAAACATTAAAATTACTATTTTATTCCTCCCTCGTATTTATTCTTACGGTTTCAATATATATGATATATTCTTACGTCATTACATATATAAGAATCACTAAACAAGTACATTACTATATTAATATAAATATGTGAGGGTTTACACCTTCCAAGTCTAAGTAGAAGGCACAACACTTTACCATCCNATTCTTACGTCATTACATATATAAGAATCACTAAACAAGTACATTACTATATTAATATAAATATGTGAGGGTTTACACCTTCCAAGTCTAAGTAGAAAGCACAACACTTTACCATCCAAGGAACACCACAGTGCAGATTTTTTAATCAACTTCGAAGAATAAACTAATTTGACTTAGGTATTTCTAGTATGTGTAACCTATATAGTTGGAAATATATACGAGTTAGGGTTCTAACAAAAATAACANTGCAGATTTTTTGATCAACTTCGGAGAATAAACTAATTTGACTTAGGTATTTCTAGTATGTGTAACCTATGTAGTTGGAAATATATACGAGTTAGG
Source organism: Ilex paraguariensis (assembly GCA_963454935.2). NCBI lineage: Eukaryota > Viridiplantae > Streptophyta > Magnoliopsida > Aquifoliales > Aquifoliaceae > Ilex > Ilex paraguariensis. The sequence continues at coordinate 120,953 of CAUOFW020008392.1, read as the reverse complement.
GTTCTAACAAAAATAACAGTGCACAATTTGGAATTTCCAACAAAGAGTTATAATCAAATTAGTAAAAGGTAGTCTGCCGGACTACTTGGTTCTTCTATACTTGTCTAACTTGAGTTTGAGTGTTTTTTGTCACAAATTCTATCTCATACCCATCTCCAATATAGATAGTATGGCTTACAAAAAGATCCATGTCTATCATCATTCATTAACCAAAACTAAATTACNAAATTAGTAAAAGGTAGTCTGCCGGACTACTTGGTTCTTCTATACTTGTCTAACTTGAGTTTGGGTGTCTTTTGTCACAAATTCTATCTCATACCCATCTCCAATATAGATAGTATGGCTTACAAAAAGATCCATGTCTAGCATCATTCATTAACCAAAACTAAATTATCATCCGTCACCTAGAATCATTTATAACAACATGATGTAGAACTAGTATATCCATCAATATTTTTCTTCAATTACTCTAAGTTAGCTAATTAATGAGAATGCAAAATGTCATATTTTTTTCTCTTTTAATATTTATCCTTTTATACTTATTATTCTTATATTTTGATTTAGGATGTAAATGGAGACGTTAAATGTAAAACAAAGCTAATTGGACGATTGTTGATAGTTTAGACATGTGGGGGTTTACAGATTACATTTTTGTAAAAAAAAANTAATTAATGAGAATGCAAAATGTCATATTTTTTTCTCTTTTAATATTTATCCTTTTATACTTATTATTCTTATATTTTGATTTAGGATGTAAATGGAAACGTTAAATGTAAAACAAAGCTAATTGGACGATTGTTGATAGTTTAGACATATGGGGGTTTACATATTATATTTTTGTAAAAAAAATCATGTAATTGGTTTGAGATATAACATTGTATAAAAGATTGTAAAATGAACTAATATGAACTATATTTTGTGTAAAATTTGATGTTATATAAGTTTGGGTGAATGTTGTATGAGATTGGGTGACTAGAAATTGAAAAAATATTGAATTGGGGGAAAACTGGACTCATCTACCAGAAGAAAGTCTTGAGCTACAGGTAGCACAATTTTGGAGGACTCAGCCACCGGTAGCATNAAATTTGATGTTATATAAGTTTGGGTGAATGTTGTATGAGATTGGGTGACTAGAAATTGAAAAAATATTGAATTGGGGGAAAACTGGACTCATCTACTAGAAGAAAGTCTTGAGCTACAGGTAGCACAATTTTGGAGGACTCAGCCACCGGTAGCACGGGTAGCAGCTCCTCCAAAAATTTTCACTAGTAGCTTGTTGGTAGAGGGCTCAGCTTACTGGGAGCACGTACACGAGCTACCGGTAGCTCCTCCAAAAATTTTAAAATAACTTTGTCAAGCCTTCAGGCCTTGAGTTCTTTTGTTCAAAGGATGTAAATGGAGTAATATTAGGGACAAATAGATGTATATTGGACCTTGAAATGGTCAAGTTATTGAAATATATACATTTTATGCATTTGGGAGTGTCCGATATAAGGGAGATNGTTCAAAGGATGTAAATGGAGTAATATTAGGGACAAATAGATGTATATTGGACCTTGGAATGGTCAAGTTATTGAAATATATACATTTTATGCATTTGGGAGTGCCCGATATAAGGGAGACNCAGAAGGACAAGTCATTCATGCGGATCATTTAGGTTTAGTACCATGCAACAGTTAACATCCTCAGCGTTCCGGTGGAGGACTAACCATATAGATAGGAATGTCATGGTTGTTTTACCGGTAGGTTAATGATGCACTGATGACATAATTCCAGGCATAGCACCGAAACTACGCACATCACTGTATCATGCACGAAGCTTATAATACATATATAGATAAAGATATAAATAANTCTGCCCAAACTCTGTGTTGGTTATGATCTCGATGAATGGGATATTATGACATGGTGTCAGGGTAAGCGACATTCATGGGTAGTTCCGTGGGTTGATTGGTGATCAATGAGTTGACAAAGGACCCCCAATTTTTGGGGTGTCACATATTCACCCCCTCTAGGTTATGTCTATCAATTCCACGTGTATTATCACATGGGAATATCCACTTCGAATCTCCCCCTCTCCCATATTGGCTTACCCTTTCTACACAATGATCATCATTTTTATAACAAATTTATTCGTGAATATTTTGGCAATATTTGGCCATTAGGAAGTATCTTGCCCAAAGTATGACGTGACCTTCTAGAAATAATGACCCTTCGCCCAAGGTAGCATATGATGGTGAAATTTATCATTGCCCTTCTAAGTTGGCCCCAAGTTGAGAACTAGTTTAATCGGTATTGTAATTCTAGGGACCCATTGTTGACTTGGACTGTTCTAAGTCAACTTGGCATGTGATTACATGGATGTTCAATCTGACGTATCCTTTGTCCCAATTGTACTTTTTCTCTGGTATCATTAGGTACCATATTAACTCTTAATGACCTGCATACTAAAATTCTTATAATATTTTGCATACCCAATGCACTTGGATAATTATTTGGGCCAAATTTAGTTGACTATCCTTATTTATCCCAACTAAGAGGTTAAGAGGCCAATCCTTGCTTTTTAGTGTGGATTGATTATCTTGTTTCCCCCTCTCTTCAAATGGCTTTATTACACTCCTATTTGCTCTCTTTTTTTGAAGTTATTTGGTGCTCTTCTTTTTAACTTGTGATTCATCTGGGCCAAGTTGTAATAATGACATATGAAACTTATAATAATAATAATTAATTATTAAAATTTCAAAAAACAAAAATACTACACACACCACTTTTATGCACCACCTTAATTTGAATCATTAGATTAGTGGATCCCGTTGAATTCATTGAATATTTAAAAGTTGAGATCTTGCCATATCAGGTGGTGCATAAAGGTATCTTTAAAATTTTAATAATATTACATACACCACCTTTCTGCACCACCTTAATTTGAATCATTAGATTAGTAGATCCCTTTAAATTCATTAAATATTTAAAAGTTGAAATCATGCCACATCAGATGATGTTGATAAAATGGTGCATAAAGTTGGTGCACATATCATTATTATTTAAAATAAAACGAAAAAGGAGCGGATAGGGCCCACATAAATTTCAAAAAGAAAGAATCAAATGATTCAGGCCTTTCAATAGGGTGGGGCTATTCTCACTCCATTTAATTTCTTATTATCAAATCTATTAAACTCACCCTTTCTATACCCACCCCATTAGTAACTAAGTCTATCCCATGCTATATAGACCCCCATTAATAAGTAAACTCAAGTTATATTTTTCTCACAATTAGGGCTTCATTCATTATCTTTTTTTATCCACCCACAAAATACTTTTTCAATATGAATTTTTCAAGTGAGATACAGGTTACTATTACTTCTCGATTTAATTCTATATTTGATTAAATATGTATTGTATGTAATTTCATTATTTTTGGTGTTTTTTGATATCTCTGTCAAGTTTAATAATTAGAATTTATATGTGCCTGTATATGATTCGCACTATTTTGTGATCTAATTTATATTATATTATACACCCAAGTATAAGTGGTTGAATTACAGTTTTCTCGGTTTAAGTCCAAGTATCAATCCCACGAAGAGTTTTAGTAATTTACATTTTAAAATAAAAACAATAAAGTTGTTGCTTGAATTAGTGTATCATTTGATAGCTTGTGATATGAGCTTAAATTAACAACTAGTTTAAATAAAGTATGCAAGTAAGTGTATTAATGACAAGAATACAAAAGATACCCTTCAGTTTAGGGAATCCATATGCTTTATATTAGTTAATTACTGAAAATGCTACCTTATAGCAATTAACTCCCATTTTACTGGAAAGTCAACCGGTAGGTTTGATGTATTTAAACCATCACACAACAACTTCTTAGGTTAGCTGGTGGTATCCATGACAATTGATTAATCCAAACAAACAAGAAGGACAAGTCATTCATGAGGATCACTTGAATTATTCATTTGTCTCCATAATAATAGGTGAGTATATAATAAACTATAACACAGCCACTTCTTAGGCCAACTGGTGATATTAGTCATAACACAGCAACTTCTTAGGTTAGCTGGTTATAGATGTATCAAGTGATTAATCCAAGCAAACCAGAAGGACAAGCCATTCATGAGGATCACTTAGGTCATTAATCTAATAGTTATAGCATGCTATAGTAGAATATCTTTAGCATTCTAGTAGAGGACTAGTCATACCGATAGGAATGCCATAGATATTCATCTGGCAGTATTATTATATATAAACAACCCTAATAATCCAGAAGGACAAGTCATTCATGCGGATCATTTAGGTTTAGTACCATGCAACAGTTAACATCCTCAGCGTTCCGGTGGAGGACTAACCATATAGATAGGAATGTCATGGTTGTTTTACCGGTAGGTTAATGATGCACTGATGACATAATTCCAAGCATAGCACCGAAACTACGCACATCACTGTATCATGCACGAAGCTTATAATACATATATAGATAAAGATATAAATAAACATCAGTATTTTCAGAATCTAACCAATATTATACATATGTTCACCCTTCACTGAAGGGTATAAATAACTACTCACACCCCATCGCTACAGACAAGCGAGGAGTGCGGGTAGATTTCATTACAACAGTAAATAAAAGACTGACGCGTCTTTCCCAGNCTAGAAATAATGACCCTTCGCCCAAGGTAGCATATGATGGTGAAATTTATCATTGCCCTTCTAAGTTGGCCCCAAGTTGAGAACTAGTTTAATCGGTATTGTAATTCTAGGGACCCATTGTTGACTTGGACTGTTCTAAGTCAACTTGGCATGTGATTACATGGATGTTCAATCTGACGTATCCTTTGTCCCAATTGTACTTTTTCTCTGGTATCATTAGGTACCATATTAACTCTTAATGACCTGCATACTAAAATTCTTATAATATTTTGCATACCCAATGCACTTGGATAATTATTTGGGCCAAATTTAGTTGACTATCCTTATTTATCCCAACTAAGAGGTTAAGAGGCCAATCCTTGCTTTTTAGTGTGGATTGATTATCTTGTTTCCCCCTCTCTTCAAATGGCTTTATTACACTCCTATTTGCTCTCTTTTTTTGAAGTTATTTGGTGCTCTTCTTTTTAACTTGTGATTCATCTGGGCCAAGTTGTAATAATGACATATGAAACTTATAATAATAATAATTAATTATTAAAATTTCAAAAAACAAAAATACTACACACACCACTTTTTTGCACCACCTTAATTTGAATCATTAGATTAGTGGATCCCGTTGAATTCATTGAATATTTAAAAGTTGAGATCTTGCCATATCAGGTGGTGCATAAAGGTATCTTTAAAATTTTAATAATATTACATACACCACCTTTCTGCACCACCTTAATTTGAATCATTAGATTAGTAGATCCCTTTAAATTCATTAAATATTTAAAAGTTGAAATCATGCCACATCAGATGATGTTGATAAAATGGTGCATAAAGTTGGTGCACATATCATTATTATTTAAAATAAAACGAAAAAGGAGCGGATAGGGCCCACATAAATTTCAAAAAGAAAGAATCAAATGATTCAGGCCTTTCAATAGGGTGGGGCTATTCTCACTCCATTTAATTTCTTATTATCAAATCTATTAAACTCACCCTTTCTATACCCACCCCATTAGTAACTAAGTCTATCCCATGCTATATAGACCCCCATTAATAAGTAAACTCAAGTTATATTTTTCTCACAATTAGGGCTTCATTCATTATCTTCTTTTATCCACCCACAAAATACTTTTTCAATATGAATTTTTCAAGTGAGATACAGGTTACTATTACTTCTCGATTTAATTCTATATTTGATTAAATATGTATTGTATGTAATTTCATTATTTTTGGTGTTTTTTGATATCTCTGTCAAGTTTAATAATTAGAATTTATATGTGCCTGTATATGATTCGCACTATTTTGTGATCTAATTTATATTATATTATACACCCAAGTATAAGTGGTTGAATTACAGTTTTCTCGGTTTAAGTCCAAGTATCAATCCCACGAAGAGTTTTAGTAATTTACATTTTAAAATAAAAACAGTAAAGTTGTTGCTTGAATTAGTGTATCATTTGATAGCTTGTGATATGAGCTTAAATTAACAACTAGTTTAAATAAAGTATGCAAGTAAGTGTATTAATGACAAGAATACAAAAGATACCCTTCAGTTTAGGGAATCCATATGCTTTATATTAGTTAATTACTGAAAATGCTACCTTATAGCAATTAACTCCCATTTTACTGGAAAGTCAACCGGTAGGTTTGATGTATTTAAACCATCACACAACAACTTCTTAGGTTAGCTGGTGGTATCCATGACAATTGATTAATCCAAACAAACAAGAAGGACAAGTCATTCATGAGGATCACTTGAATTATTCATTTGTCTCCATAATAATAGGTGAGTATATAATAAACTATAACACAGCCACTTCTTAGGCCAACTGGTGATATTAGTCATAACACAGCAACTTCTTAGGTTAGCTGGTTATAGATGTATCAAGTGATTAATCCAAGCAAACCAGAAGGACAAGCCATTCATGAGGATCACTTAGGTCATTAATCTAATAGTTATAGAATGCTATAGTAGAATATCTTTAGCATTCTAGTAGAGGACTAATCATACCGATAGGAATACCACAGATATTCATCTGGCAGTATTATTATATATAAACAACCCTAATAATCCAGAAGGACAAGCCATTCATGCGGATCATTTAGGTTTAGTACCATGCAACAGTTAACATCCTCAGCGTTCCGGTGGAGGACTAACCATATAGATAGGAATGTCATGGTTGTTTTACCGGCAGGTTAATGATGCACTGATGACATAATTCCAAGCATAGCACCGAAACTACGCACATCACTGTATCATGCACGAAGCTTATAATACATATATAGATAAAGATATAAATAAACATCAGTATTTTCAGAATCTAACCAATATTATACATATGTTCACCCTTCACTGAAGGGTATAAATAACTACTCACGCCCCATCGCTACAGACAAGCGAGGAGTGCGGGTAGATTTCATTACAACAGTAAATAAAAGACTGACGCGTCTTTCCCAGGGAACAACTGAAACACAACCACCTTTACTATCAATTAAGACAAAAAAGTGGCGGTAGTTCAGCTATCCGAATGGAAAGATATAACAGAAATGTAGAAGTACAAAGTATTGGTGTAGGACAGCCTGGCTCCTGACTTTCTCTTTTTCTTTCTTTTTTCTTTCTCTCTTTCTTTATTTCTTTCTTTCTTTGGATCTCTCTCTTGGCTCTTGGATGGCCAGCCTCCTTGGAATGAAGATGAAGTTCCCTATTTATAGACAAAAGGTAAGCACAAGGTGTAAAGTAAGGCTGAGGTGGAAAAGTAAGGTCTTGCCACCTAGTGACCATCCAGACCCTAGGATCACCATCTGGATGGTGTTGCCTTGCAGTAGATTCCAAGTGTCACATTCTTAAACTTCAAGGTGCCTTGCAGTTGATCCATGTGTCGCGTGCTGGATGGTCACATACTTTATGTTTACACATTGCTCCTTTGTTGTTTCAAGTTTTACAAAATTGCTTCGTATTCTCCAGTATTTCTACATTAGACCTTGAAATTTAAACATAAAGTATTTAAAACTTTAATTACCATACAAATTATAATTACTCCTAATTGATAATTTTTAGTTGTTTTATCTTACAAAGTTAATTACTTAATCACTTTAGATTAGTGTTTTGGTATCTCTTTCGATCACTAATTGTATTATTTCAATATTTTTCTTGTTTCATATTTGAAATAATTATTTAGTTTTTTTTTTTGTTTTGTCTTTATTTGTTCTTTTTTATCTTGTTTAGGTGTCTGTGTTTGTTATTTTTGCAACGCCCCAAAACCCACCTTGGATGGCATTACAATCTATGAACCATTCATATCATGAGAGCAACTAAATAAATTCATCATTAAAGAAATTTCATTCATCAAATATAACATTTACAATATTATCCCAAAAGAATAGGCCAACCATGGTCATTACATCCCAAAAGAATGTGATTGACTATGATAATTACATCCCAAAAGAATCACATTTAAACTTGCAGCGGAATAACAAAAGATTAGTCTTTACATAGTCCCAAAAGAAATTTCCTAGTCTAACACCTAGGAGAGTATAACTCTAGACATCCACCTCAGGATCCATGAGCCCGTCTAGTGGAGCTTCCCAATGTGCCGGCTTCTCAATCCCGAACTCTTCCTCTAGACCACAATCTGAAAAATATAATTTGTAAGGGGTGAGCACTAAGCTCTATAGCAACAATTCTCCTAAACTTGAATAAGGTTTAGAAAACATGTAAAATAATTCGGTCTCACTTTTCAAAATAGCATATATAACTTGAAATAAAACAGTGACAATTTGTTTGATCTCAGGTGTACGNCAAAAGAATCACATTTAAACTTGCAGCGGAATAACAAAAGATTAGTCTTTACATAGTCCCAAAAGAAATTTCCTAGTCTAACACCTAGGAGAGTATAACTCTAGACATCCACCTCGGGATCCACGAGCCCGTCTAGTGGAGCTTCCCAATGTGCCGGCTTCTCAACCCCGAACTCTTCCTCTAGATCACAATCTGAAAAATATAATTGTAGGGGTNCATCCACCTCAGGATCCATGAGCCCGTCTAGTGGAGCTTCCCAATGTGCCGGCTTCTCAATCCCGAACTCTTCCTCTAGACCACAATCTGAAAAATATAATTTGTAAGGGGTGAGCACTAAGCTCTATAGCAACAATTCTCCTAAACTTGAATAAGGTTTAGAAAACATGTAAAATAATTCGGTCTCACTTTTCAAAATAGCATATATAACTTGAAATAAAACAGTGACAATTTGTTTGATCTCAGGTGTACGTAATCGCAATAATTTAAATGAACAATAAAACCAAGTTACAATTAACAACCATTCCCAACATAACCATTTCCAACAAGTCCTTGTAGAGTCTCATACCTCCATAAGCTCTTGTTGAAAATCGATTCCAAACAATAACAATAATCTCATGTTCTCATGTATGTTGGTTGCTTCCCATGAATCTACACAACGACTCCACCTCGTTCATCCAGNACCATTCCCAACATAACCATTTCCAACAAGTCCTTGTAGAGTCTCATACCTCCATAAGCTCTTGTCGAAAATCGATTCCAAACAATAACAATAATCTCATGTTCTCATGTATGTTGGTTGCTTCCCATGAATCTACACAACGACTCTACCTCGTTCACCCAGTCATAACCACACAAACCACTTTAGGAAGGGTGTATACCGTCTCCCACGGCATTGATAAATCCTTCCCAGGAAAGGTATACCCGCCCTAAGCTTCGAACTTACGTGAACAATAGCAGTTGTTCCCACAATCAATAAACCACTACAAGTGTTAGGAAATCATCTCACCCCCACTGGGATAGACTAACCTCTAACACTCTACGACAGTGCTCGAATGTAATTCAAGTCCATCACAACAACCATACAAAAGATGTCATAACAAACATTTTCTTGAAAACACAAGGAAATCCAAAATTCTCAATTCTCACAATTTGTAATACAAGAGAACAATTTAAGAAAATAAGCAAGTGATCATCACAACATCATTTTATTACCCAACACAAAGTACTAGGGCTTCGAAATCAAGAATAAAGAAAGAGTCAAGAGGAAAACCCCTTTCTCTTGAAATCTAGGGTTTTGAGTCAAGAAAAGAGTTTTTCATGGTTATTTAACCATAGCTTGTTTGAAACATGTTAATCTTTGCAAAAATAACAACAAAGGATGATTTCATAGCATATATATATAAATGAGAGGGACAACATACATATACATATAAGTCCTAACCTCAATGGACAAGAATGGAAGAAACCCCTACCTTTCTCCTTGGCTTTGGTGTGAAGGACAAGAAGATTTGATCTTGTTTTCCCTTTCTCTCTTCCTCTCTAAGTCTTTCTATTAGGGTTCTAAGAGGTTTGGGGTGAGAGTGGAGTGAAAGAAGGGGAGCAAATGGAGTGAAAATGGGGTTTTAAAACATAAAATCCTGATTTTTTAATGCTCTACCGGTAGTTCGGATTCACTAGCAACTTACTACCTGTTGAGCTACCGGTAGCTCGGATCCAATGGCAACTTACTACCTGTAGGTCCTGTCTAGATTTGCCTATTTCCTCTATTTTTCATTTCAAACCCTTCCAAAATCAACTCAAACTTATACAANTCATCACAACAACCATACAAAAGATGTCATAACAAACATTTTCTTGAAAACACAAGGAAATCCAAAATTCTCAATTCTCACAATTTGTAATACAAGAGAACAATTTAAGAAAATAAGCAAGAGATCATCACAACATCATTTTATTACCCAACACAAAGTACTAGGGTTTCAAAATCAAGAATAAAGAAAGAGTCAAGAGGAAAACCCCTTTCTCTTGAAATCTAGGGTTTTGAGTCAAGAAAAGAGTTTTTCATGGTTATTTAACCATAGCTTGTTTGAAACATGTTAATCTTTGCAAAAATAACAACAAAGGATGATTTCATAGCATATATATATAAATGAGAGGGACAACATACATATACATATAAGTCCTAACCTCAATGGACAAGAATGGAAGAAACCCCTACCTTTCTCCTTGGCTTTGGTGTGAAGGACAAGAAGATTTGATCTTGTTTTCCCTTTCTCTCTTCCTCTCTAAGTCTTTCTATTAGGGTTCTAAGAGGTTTGGGGTGAGAGTGGGGTGAAAGAAGGGGAGCAAATGGAGTGAAAATGGGGTTTTAAAACATAAAAATCCTGATTTTTTAATGATCTACCGGTAGTTCGGATTCACTAGCAACTTACTACCTGTTGAGCTACCGGTAGCTCGGATCCAATGGCAACTTACTACCTGTAGGTCCTGTCTAGATTTGCCTATTTCCTCTATTTTTCATTTCAAACCCTTCCAAAATCAACTCAAACTTATACAACATACATTTGTAGATCAAGCATAGTTGGTATAAGTTCTATTGCAAACGGTTTCATATATTTACAAGTCAAAACTAAGTTTGAACTAAATATTTACCCGATTCTATACTATTAACATTTTTATCTCTACTCTTACAATCTACTTAGTTTATGCACACGCTATTACGTATATTAGCATTTCAAAAACATAATTACGTTGCTATATTAAATAATACGAATGTGGGAGTTTATAATTTTTTTTCTTGCTTGGTTTAGCATCTTGAGTCTCTACTTGTTCTTTGTGCCTTTGCTTGTTCTTTTCATCTTTGATTGGTTTTTTTCTCTTGTTTCGGTTTGCTTCTTTCTTTCTTTTTCTTGTTTCATATTTTCATCTTTACTTTTTCCTTTTTTTTCTTGTTTCAATTTTCTTGGTTTCTTCTTCTTTATTTTTTTTTGTGTTTTTGTCTTAGCTTGTTCTTTTTTCCTCTTGTTTCGATTTTTTTATTTCTTTTTTTTCTTGTTTCATTTTTTGCAGTAGTAATTTTTTATAAATATATTTATGCATTCAAACTAATTGTCTTCTTTCATTATTTTTTTCGTACAATGACTTCTTCTTTTGTTTTCTTGATTTTGTACTTTCTTGATTTTTCTTTCTTATTTTCTTTTGGGCTTTGATGGATTTCATGTGTCTAAATTATTTTGAGTGTTTTTTTTTTTGAGATTTTACATAATTCACCCACAAGTATAAAACATATTTCTAACATTATACTACAAAATCGTATCGTTCATGCATGTAACCTTTTATAGTATTATGACTATAGTATCAAAGTAGCTAGACTACTAAAATTTACAATTTTTATGGTTATATAGGACTATATTTCACCAACAAGTATATAAGCAATTGAGGTAGATACCACTGAGGTTTTTTAAATATCCAAGGTAATTTTTAATTTTGGAACTTATGACTTAGTTATTCATTTGATTAAGCTTCATGGCTTATGTGTTTTTAAGTTTGTGTCCTTGTAGGCATTTAACAGTCGAGATGAATTGTTGGAATGGGTGAAAATGGAGTGGTAGTAGCAAGGTCTAATATCTCTGATTCATTAAGGATCCCTCATGTGATTCTACGCTATTAGATGGGTGGACAATCTGATATTAGAATATGTAAGCAACAAAAAGATGTTGAAAAAAAGACGAAGCATTGCAACAAAAAAATGTGGATGCCCATTTAAATTGAAGGCAACACAATTAAGACATGGAGATGTACAGTGGGGGTTAAAAGTGATGAATGGGATTCATAACCACAAATTGATAGGAAATTTGATGGGTCACTCATAAATTGGCAGATTAGCAAATGACGAACTTGAAATTTTGGAGGGAATGTCGAAGAGCGGTGTTCGTCCACGTGATATGTTATGTCATCTAAAGAAGAGGGATATAAGCAATGCTTCAACGCTAAAAACCATTTACAATCCTTGATTGAAATTGAGATTAACTAAAATGGCCGAACGTACACACATGCAATAGTTGTTTAAAAGAATTCATGAGTATGGTTATGTGGAGCATCATCGTAGTAAATAGTGTCTAAGATAGTGTAAACTCCCACATTCTTATACTTATATAGCAACGTAATTATGTTTTGAAATAATAATATATGTGATGATGTATGCATGAACTACGTGGATTGTAAGAGTAGAAATAAAAATGTTAGTTGAGGTAATAGGGTATGAATTGGAAGTTAGGAAGTATTCCGGAATTCAAACACATTTTAGATAAAATTTGGGTAAAAAGGATTTTGGACACTTTCTAGTATTTGGACCATACCATTTTACCTTGATATTTGTTTGAGCTGAAATTTTTACAGTAGATAGTAGACTTCCAGGGCTACAAAAGTGTATTTCACAAATATTTTCCAAATCGACCTTTAAATAGGCCAAAACTTCATTGGAAGTTTCAACAGAAACAGAAAGTCCGTTCGAACAACCTACGTTCAAACATGAAAGTCCGTTCGAACGACAATGCATTCCAGTGCTTTGTCTCTGATGAAAAAAAAAGGTACTAGAATTAACTAATGTTCGAACGCCAATGACGTTCAAACATGAGCGACGAATCAAAGTATCAGATTTACGTTGTTTGAACTCTTTTTTTTCCCTATAAATACATAAGGGTGCCTCCAATAGCCCCATTTCAACATTTATAACCCTAGAGAGGTTTAGAGAGGAAGAAATAAGGGGAAAAATACAAGATCAAGAGGGATTTGCACATTGAAGAGGATCAAAACTTCTAGTTTTTCAAGAACGTCAAGGAAGAAGAAAGGTAGGGGTTTATTCTCATTCTTGTCCATTGAGGCTAGGGTTTATATTTATGTATCTTTTGCTTCAAAAACTTAGATATATGTTATGATATCCTTGTATCTTGATGTTCTTGCAAACCTTCTCATGTTTTAAGTGAGATTATGGGTTGAAAGCCACAAAAACCCTTGTTTTGACATCAAAACCTAGTTTTTCAAGAGAAATTAATTTTTTCCTTGATTTTTTCTTTGTTCTTGATTTAAAAACTCTAGTGCTTGATATTGAACAATAAAATGGTATTTTTAATGATCTATTACATATTTTCTTAAATTGTTCTATTGGAACAATACATGTAAAATTTGGGAATTTTGAATTTTGCTTTGTGATTTGAGGAAATGGGTTTGTATTATATCTCTTGTTGATGTTTGGATGACCATGGATGACCGTTGACCGAGTATCGTAAAGTGGGTAGATGCGTTTCTTACTCCGTACGGGTTTGAATTTTTTCTACCACTCATAATGGGGTTGGTACCTTACGAGGACCAAACCACTATTCGCTTACAGGTACTGAGGCTGAGGGTTAGTATACTATTCCTGAATTGGATTCGTCACTACCAATGCGTTGGTATACGCCCTTCCTAAAAGTTGGATAGCCTTGTGAGGATTGGGTGTGCGTGTATAAGCCATGATATTCTCGATGTGTTTATTTATGCAATGTCATACATCATACTTGAAATACAAATTGTATTTTGATATACATTGTGGGTTATTTTTGATTGTACAAATGGTTGGTTATGATTTATTGTGGAAAGGAGTTTATGGTAGAATCGGTTTGTTGTGAAATTGGTTATTGTGGAAATGGTAACTTGCTAGAAATTGTTATTATTGGGAATTGGTTTTACTTTTTTATTTAATTATTGTTATTGTGTAAACTTGAGATCCACTTAAATGTTCTTGTTTTCCTTCAAAAGCTATATATGATATTTGTAAAATGAGACCGACCATGTTATATGCTTTTCAAACCTTGTTCGAGTTTGAGAAGATTTTCCTATAGAGCTTAGTGCTCACCCCCTACAAACAATATCTTTTTCAGATTATGGTCTAGAGGAGGAGCTCAGAGTTGATGAGCCAACACATTGGGAAGCTCCAATAGATGGGAACATGGATCCCAAAATCGACGTTTAGAGCTATCATCTCTTATGTTCTAGATTAGGAATTCATTTTGAGACAATGTGAAGTCTTATATTTTTTTTATTTCGCTGCAAGATAATAGTTAATTTTTAGGATATAATTGTCATAGTTTGGCATATTCGTTTGGATGATTTTGTATATATTGTGGGTGATAAATGTAATTCTTTTTAGTTATGAAGTTTATTTAGTTGCTCTCATGATGTAAATGGTTTTTAAATAGTAATGTCATCCAAGAGGGATTTTGGGGTGTTACAGATAGTGAAAGATCTCTTTTGGGCACAACCAACATCAATCCAACTCACAATGGCTTTCCTTTTTGTTTTTATGATGGATTGCACGTATAAAACAACTAAGTACTGACTGTCACTATTAAAGATTGTGGGCGTGACTTCTATAGGAAAAACTTTTGTGGCTGCATGCATTTATATGGAATCAGAAAAATAAGAAAATTATTGTTCGGCGCTTGAGTGGTTTAAATCTATTTTTGGGGATATGTCGCTGCCTGGGGTACTTGTGACTGATCTTGACTTTGCTCTCATGAATGCAATTAAGGATGTCTTTACAAATGCAACCAATTTATTATGTCATGTTCATATAGAGAAAATGTCCTAATAATTGTATAAATTAATTTTCAAAGAAGAAGATGTGGAATAAATTCAACGTAGCATGGTTCGATGTCATGCGAGCATCGATAGAAGAGGAATACAAGAAAAATATGCAACAAATGGAGATTAAATTCGGTTATCCAATTGAATTGAATTATCTTCGAGAAACATGGCTTATAAATCATAAAAATTAGTTTTTTTTTCAACATGGATTGATCAATACTTCCATTTGGGAATCACTTCAACTAACCGAGCTGAGACTAGTCATGCCAAGTTGAAGAAGCACCTGAATTCATCAGTCCAAGGCTTTGTTAACTCCTTCAATGCCATTCATCTATTGATAGAAGTACAAATTATAGATATCAAATCATCATTTAAGGATAGTCTGACAAGGACTCCACATCGATTTAGAGCTCTGTTGTACAAAGAACTCATTGGCATTGTCTCCATAACTGCACTTGATTAGGTTGACTGATCATAGTGAAAACTTCCCTCCTTGAGCCAGTAACAAAAGTGAATCTAAGAGGTCGGAAGAAGAAAAAAAGGGTGAAGAAGAGCATTGTGATACCAGAAGAATTATCTAAGTGCAATCGATATGGATTTAGTATGTTGCATTATTTGAGGAAAGTCAAACAAAGCTAGTCATTAACCTGTCTTCACAACAATTTGTAAAAGGGCCTTTAGTGCACTCTGATTGGAAACCTGTAAAACCAAAGTTTACTTTGCATCGGACTAGAAATTCCAATACAATGAGGTATGTAACATAATTCCCAGACGCAATAACTCATTTTATTGCTATTGTCATTGATGTCCTAGGAGATGGACATTGTGGGTTTCGGCTAGTTGTTGGATTCTTGGAGATAGGGGATTATGGTTGGAAGCAAGTGTGGCAAAACTTGTTAAATGAGTTGAAGACA
Source organism: Ilex paraguariensis (assembly GCA_963454935.2). Lineage (NCBI taxonomy): Eukaryota > Viridiplantae > Streptophyta > Magnoliopsida > Aquifoliales > Aquifoliaceae > Ilex > Ilex paraguariensis. Next base: position 104,978 of record CAUOFW020008392.1, on the reverse strand, counting down.
TTTAACATTAACTACTTTCAAGTATTGGGTGGTGAAGTGCATGTGGCTAAATTAGAGGAATCCATTCATTGTTGGGATAATAATGTTGGCTTAGAACAGTGGATGACAATACCAAATATGGGGCACATAATTGCATCATGTTATAACATTGTTATACTCCACATATTACACCACCAATGTCTCACATTTCTTCGTGTTCGTCAGCAAACATCTTACAAACCAAGTCATCGAATTCTCAGATGTGGTTACATCAACTCAAGTTACTTTGTCAGACTTAAGTTCACTCTACGTTCTCCCTTACCTCCCGTGTCAACTATGTGGCACAAGTATCATTATGAACTGTCTAACGGGTGGATTACTCTATATTTGATGCGGATAGAAAGATTCAAGACTTTGTTAGGAAACAATTAAGAAACTGTAATTATAGATATTCCTGACGACGTAGCCTAAAAACAAAGTAAGTATTTTTTTTAAAATCATAATAATTTTATGTTTTCATAAATTTTGGGTCACTATTGATTTATATTTTTTGTTTTAAATTTTATACGGGGGTTTTCTTTACTTGATACAACTTATGGAATCGAAGCGATAGCGGAGAGCTTGATCAAGGTTCTAAAACTAAATTGGGTTGACCTATATCATTTGTATNTTACTTGATACAACTTATGGAATCGAAGCGATAGCGGAGAGCTTGATTAGGGTTCTAAAACTAAATTGGGTTGACCTATATCATTTGTATTTTTTAGCTTTTGAAATGGGCTTATGACCTTTTTGTTTTCTTCCATTTTGAATATTTTTTTTCTTTTCTCGTCATTGTGATGCACCATTGTATAATAATACACTTAATTTTGACATTTNATTTTTTAGCTTTTGAAATGGGCTTATGACCTTTTTGTTTTCTTCCATTTTGAATATGTTTTTTCTTCTTTTCTCGTCATTGTGATGCACCATTGTATAATAATACACTTAATTTTGACATTCGATATTAAAGTTCTATTTATAATATTAGTATTTTACTGGACATCAAATACATGGTTCAAAAGAACTAGGACAATTAGATAAATAAGCAAAAAAAAATCTAGGAAATAATAAGATATTTTAGATGAACTTTTAAACAAATAAAATTGTTGTTGATGGCCAGCTAGCTAACAACTCATTTATATATAAGCTGAGAAAGTAAGAAGATGATAATAATTTATAATTCTAGATTATTTTCTTTTTTGATTTGGGTGATGTTTACAAGTCGAAAGATATATTAAAATATTAATGGGGTGGACTTAATCATCAATGAGGTGAGTTTAGTCACAAATTTNAACAACTCATTTATATATAAGCTGAGAAAGTAAGAAGATGATAATAATTTATAATTCCAGATTATTTTCTTTTTTGATTTGGGTGTTGTTTACAAGTCGAAAGATATATTAAAATATTAATGGGGTGGACTTAATCATCAATGAGGTGAGTTTAGTCACAAATTAATGATTACATAATAGGGTGGATTTAGTTATTAAGGGGGTATATAAAATAAGTGAATTTACTTTTCTAATTAGGTGTGTATAACCTAGAACGAACTTAATTATTAGTGAGATGGATATAAAAAAAAGTAAAATATTTTTTGGACTTAATTTGAAAATTTGATTTAGAGACTTAATGATATATAACTATTGGATTGATTATAAACTTTATTTAACATTAGAATTTACNAGTGAATTTACTTTTCTAATTAGGTGTGTATAACCTAGAACGAACTTAATTATTAGTGAGATGGATATAAAAAGAAGTAAAATATTATTTGGACTTAATTTGAAAATTTAATTTAGGGACTTAATGATATATAACTATTGGATTGATTATAAACTTTATTTAACATTAGAATTTATAACTAATCCGATAATTATATTAAAATTATATTATTATATCTCTAAATTAGATATTCAAATAATAAAAAATTAAATAGAATGAAAGCCGCCCGGTGGAGGGGGAATCCACCTTTCAATATTCTCCNTATCTCTAAATTAGATATTCAAATAATAAAAAATTAAATAGAATGAAAGCCGCCCGGCGGAGGGGGAATCCACCTTTCAATATTCTCCTCGTATTCCATGTTCCTAAACGACTTAAGTCTTAACGAGAGAGAGAGAGTGAGAGTGTGTGTGTGTGCGCGCAAAAGTTTCACTTCCATGGAATCTCCCTTCAAGCCAGATATACTGAAAGGAAAGGTTGCATTGCTGACTGGTGGTGGATCAGGTATTGGATATGAGATAGCAGCACAGCTGGGGAAACATGGTGCCTCAGTTGCCATCATGGGCCGACGCAAGAACGTCCTCGACTCTGCTGTATCTGTTCTTCGTTTTCTGGGTATTCAGGTACGCAATCCTCAACCCTCTCCATCATTCGCCCTCGTTGGCTGCCAAGAAAATTAAATACAAAAATAAAAAACATTGATCGTCCTCTTTGAATCGCAACGGAGTTGGGCCAAAGGGCAGGACAGAAAAATTTTTAGGGAGTGAAGGTTTCAGAAACCACAGAAGCAGAAAAGTTTTTGAAAATCTGTTTCTCAATGGTAGTTACCGAAACTAAACACCTCAAAACATTAAAATTTTGGTATTCAATCACTGAAATGGAAATGTTCGGTCATTCAGATGCCAAAAATCGAAATTGTGATCCTGGCCCTATAACTATTTGGTTCTCCCAAATAATTTGTATACACATAGATATCATGAAGATTGACACCTCCAATTTGATGAATCTAATTGTTAAACCTTATTTTGAACAAAATGTAAAGGAGAGTTTAAAGCATGTACATCAGTTCTATTGATTCTTCATATGATAAATGAGAGAGAANCGCGCAAAAGTTTCACTTCCATGGAATCTCCCTTCAAGCCAGATATACTGAAAGGAAAGGTTGCATTGCTGACTGGTGGTGGATCAGGTATTGGATATGAGATAGCAGCACAGCTGGGGAAACATGGTGCCTCAGTTGCCATCATGGGCCGACGCAAGAACGTCCTCGACTCTGCTGTATCTGTTCTTCGTTTTCTGGGTATTCAGGTACGCAATCCTCAACCCTCTCCATCATTCGCCCTCGTTGGCTGCCAAGAAAATTAAATACAAAAATAAAAAACATTGATCGTCCTCTTTGAATCGCAACGGAGTTGGAGCAAAGGGCAGGACAGAAAAATTTTTAGGGAGTGAAGGTTTCAGAAACCACAGAAGCAGAAAAGTTTTTGAAAATCTGTTTCTCAATGGTAGTTACCGAAACTAAACACCTCAAAACATTAAAATTTTGGTATTCAATCACTGAAATGGAAATGTTCGGTCATTCAGATGCCAAAAATCGAAATTGTGATCCTGGCCCTATAACTATTTGGTTCTCCCAAATAATTTGTATACACATAGATATCATGAAGATTGACACCTCCAATTTGATGAATCTAATTGTTAAACCTTATTTTGAACAAAATGTAAAGGAGAGTTTAAAGCATGTACATCAGTTCTATTGATTCTTCATATGATAAATGAGAGAGAATGATCTAAAATTGAAGAATTAATTGCATTACCAACTGTAGAGGCTATAAAAGAAGGGTTCAATTCTTTGTTGTTTCATGTATTTAGTGTTCCACGATGCTAACTATTGACCTATGAGCAGTCAATTTGAGTTATTTTGGTGATTAACTCTAATTTTCACCGAAATCTTTTATGTCTTTCCCTAGAAATGCAGCCTTGCTGAGTATTCTCATCTGCACATCATGGATAATCGAATATTCTGTAAAAGATGATGTGGTTCTTCCTAGTCTTCAGCTGGATCATTTACATCAAAAGTGTAGTTGAATATTCTCCTCTGCACGCTATGAATGAATGAATAATTATGATGTAGGACAACTTTGTAAAATAAAAATAGGGACTACTTAGGGGTTGTGAACAGTATTCTTGAACAGGAATGGCTGTGAACGGTAGCTTAATAGTATTTTTGGTTAGGAATCACTCCTAGGGTTCCGTAGCCATCACACCTAGGATTAGAATTGTATCACACAACTCAAGAAACATGTAATTTCTCAAAATTTTGAATATCTCTCTTCATCTATTGTTAAAAGTAACACTAACTATATATAGAGTTCTAAGTAATCATAATTCCAAAAGATTAGGATTCTAAAGTCTCTAGAACTTCAAAAACACTAGGTGTTTATAAATTAGAAAATTAAAATTAAATAAAACTAAGACTTTAAATTTTAGAATATTCAATACTAGAATTTGACCCAAAAATATGACCCATTCCAGAAATTCTAGAAATTACAAAAATACCCCCAATACTAAAAAATATTAAAATGACATATAAAATATTAATACTAACAAATTAACTTAAAATAAGAATGTAAGGTTCCATATGAATCTTTGTCTTGATGGAAAGGCAATTTCATTAACTTTTACATCTTCGAATATGTGTTTCCTTAAGCATCTTATGGATTGCATCAAATTCATTCTATAAAACATCATGTCCCTGTTTTTCAGCTGGATTACTTACTTGAAGCAAATTCTTCAACTGGATTTGTAAAAAGTTTAGTTAGACCTCTGTTGTTTTTACTAATATCTCAAAGTTGATTACATGATCCAATTGCAGCTGAAGCAAGAGCTTCTTAATGTGCTTATTGCCTTTGTTGCTTAATAGAGTTCAGATTTAGAATTCTGACGGGGATGCACTGAGGGCAGTTACTTTTGTGCTTATTTGAAACTATAAAACATCTAATTGGTTGTGTTTTTTCTTTTGTTAATTGATCTTTGTTATGCAAGAGATTGCAAACACAGAACGAAGAAATTACATAATTCAGCTTCAAAGCCTAAGTGCTACAAAACAAAGGTTTATTCTCCAATAATAATTAAGAATGAAATGACCTTACTAGAATTGAATTTGATAATGTCTAATAAAGTCACACAAGCAATTAGATAATGTCTTTTCCTAGGAAAACTTGGAATTTGGGCCACTATCCAACAAATCTCCACCTCGGTAAAAATTGTGTATCACCATCTTAGCTTGTATTTCATCAAGCCAAGAAAAACAAAAGCATACAAGTATAGCTGCCTTCTCCACAGACCCTAGGGGTACAAGTTAAACACAATGAACACCAATTGAGTCCAAGGAAGGTGATGTGATGTTGTGTCGTAGACAAAAACGTCAACTTTTCTTGTTTGGTATTAGAGTTTTAAAGTAGTCTAGATATATTTTTTATTTACAGTTTTAGAGTAGAATTGTTTCAAAGAGTATGTTTGAAGGTCTTTTATCTTATTATAATGAGTTAGGGGGTATTTTTGGAGTTTTAGAACATATTTAAGGTTTCGTAGATGATATAAAAGAGCCTCAAAAATGACACACTCGTTGAAGCCTCTAAGATGTGATATTCAGGGTTTTTGGACAAAGCTTGGATGTCTTCTCGATATTTCTGCCTCCTCTCTCCCTTTTTCTTCTTCATCTTGCTCTAATTCTTCTTACCTCGAATGCTCTACTCTCTCTTTTGGCTATTTTCTTTTTATTCTCATCTTTCCCCCCCATTTCTTCATTCTTCTAGGATTTTTTCCACCTATTCTCCTTTCTGTAATTTTCTCCTATTGTATTGTATAAAACATAGAAGAAAACAACACTTATGGGCCAAAATTCGTGTCCCATAGTGATCAATCATGAGAGATCTATAGTATCACTTCTTATTTCTCATGTATTTATCAAATATATCAATTAGTGGATGAAATGAGCAGCTGAAGTGTTTGATAATTTATGGATTTTAACCTTTTATATGCATGCCATGTGTTCAATTTCAGGTAGGTTACATCACAATGCTTGAACTTGATCATTGGATCAGGCTTCAATGTTGGGCATAGTGACTCATCAAGAACTTTTGCCAAACGATACTGCTACAACAGTGCACACGCATCTTGATCCAACGGTGCAGACGCTGAAGTCGGTGATTACTCATGACATAGACAAGAAAACTTTTTTATATTAGCCTTGATTTCTTGGAGTGTTTAAGTTGAGTATCAAGTCTTCTATACTTTCCAATAGATAACTTTTAAACTCTTTAGTCGAGTTAAGAGATGCTAAAATTAATTCCTAAGAGAGAAAGTCTATCTGTCAAGCAATAATGTAGTATGAGGGAAAAAAAAAGGATAACATGGTGATGAAATGTCAAGCTATATTCAGATTTCCATCTGCATACATTCCTATATATAATTCACAATTCTGTGATATTACTTTTGCTGGTCTAATTTGTGGGCATTTTTAGTAGTTGTTCCCATTGTAATAGCTTAAAATATTTTTTTGGCAATCTTGCTTTACAAATTTTGTTAGGTAGTTATCCTGTGTGTGTCTGATTATTTAGAAGGTCAAATTAATTCCTTGTTTTCCAACTTCAGTATTGCACACTTCTTGTTTATTGCAGGCTATTGGGCTTGAAGGAGATGTTCGTAAACAAGATGATGCAGTCAGAGTTCTAGAAACAACAATTAAGCATTTTGGCAAGCTTGATATTCTCGTGAATGCTGCAGCTGGCAATTTCCTTGTTCCAGCAGAGAATTTGTCCCCTAACGGCTTTCGTACAGGTTGTATCCTCATGGTGTGGACCTAAATACAGTCCTTTTGCACACTACAACAAGGAGTTGGTGAAAACATATTTTAAACTTTGGTTATACTTGTTGACTGATCAGTTCCTATGTATAATGAATAGCATCTGCTGTACCATGTGAAAGACATCCTCATAACGTGTTTTTCAGGCCATAAGAGGCTTCGAGATATTAAGTAAACCTTTCTCTGTTTTGGTTGGTCTCTGCAGTGATGGATATAGATTCCGTTGGCACTTTTACTATGAGCCGTGAAGCACTTCAGTATCTTAGGAAAGGTGGCCTTGGGAAGGACCCATCTAGTGGTGGAATTATTATAAACATAAGTGCAACTTTGCATTATACAGCAACTTGGTATCAAGTACATGTTTCTGCTGCCAAGGTTCGTCGAAGTGATGTGCTAATTTTGTGGAAAACTTCTATTTCTGACTAGTGTTTAATCGACACATTTTCCCTTTTGGTCCAGGCCGCTGTTGATAGCCTAACAAGGAGCTTGGCTTTGGAGTGGGGAACAGATTACGATATCAGAGTCAACGGGATTGCACCAGGGCCTATTGAAGACACCACTGGTTATAGCAAACTTGCACCGGAGGAGGCAAGAAGCAAATCAAGAGAAAATGATCCTCTATATAAAGTGGGAGAAAAATGGGACATTGCTATGGCTGCTCTCTACCTGGCATCAGATGCTGGTCGGTAATCATAGTTACTCATCCTCCTGCAAGTTCATATCCATATATAATCACTCCATAGACGTTTGGTTGCTTCATTGTTTCAATATCTCTATGCTTTTCAGAAGTCCCTATAATATGTTATGTTTCTTTTATTAACAAAATTCTTAGAGCTTAAAGCAAAAAAATTGTAGTATATTGTGCCATAATAAAATTGTTAGAAAATTGCTTATTGTAATTGGCTAATTCCAGGAGGTCACAATGTAAATCTCAACTAGATACATGATCGTGAATCTACAAAGATGAAGATCCAAAGCTAGAAGAAGGAAGAAGTCTAAGCTACAAAACCACATCATGAAGACTTCCCACGATCTTTCGACAATTAGGAAAGATAAAGACCTTGAGTTATCCTTGGTATTTTTACTTTGGTTGCTTAGGTTTTAATAAATTGGATTTAAGATGAATCCGTACATGATTCATAGGATTTTTATTGAAAATATTTTTGAAACTCCAAATGTTGTTTTAAAAACATAGATCGAATCATGGATCAGATCCTTGTTGAGCAACACTCCTTAGAACCTAAAACTTGGTTTTAGGTTTAAAAACCAGAATGGACCACCCTCTGTTCACTAACCAAAGACTTGAGTAGTCTTCGAACACTTGGGAAAAATTCAGCAGAAGGCTATGTAGTTGGCAGTGGAGATGACTTACTGGCTGCCTGAGCGGCCTACTAATGGCTCGAATGGCCTGAGAATGATTCAAGCGGTCACTTGCGAATTTGAGTTTTCTTGGGCATCAAGTTGACTTTATTTACGGCCCATATATATATATATATAAACATGCCTTTTTAGACTAGGGTTACTCTCCATAAACCTCTAAAAGCCTCTTATATCATTTAGGGAGTCAAGAACAAACCCTAGCAATTCCTAAGCATCCAAGGTCAAGCTACATTGATTAATCTTATACTTTAACTTCAAATCAAGAAGAAGAGAGAGATCTTGCAGAAACCCATCAAACCCACTTCGGTTTATGAAGCATTTGATCGAGTAGAACTTTGGGGGAGTCCTTTAAAAGAGAAATCGGATTGTAGAGCTCGATTAGCCGTTTGAAGATAGTACTTAAGACTAGAGGTGGCAATTGAGCGGAATGGACCAGTTTTGAGTGAGAGGTAAGGTATGTTTTCCTACTCTATTCATCTCTTTTATTATTCTCTCTCTCCATTCTCTAAATTTAACATAGTATCAGGGCAAATTGGTCCAAATTCTGATTTGAAATTCCCCCAAAACCTTCATCTTTTTTTTTTCCAGGATTTTTTTCCTTTTTCTTTTCTTGTCTCCTTTGTTCTCTTTGTTCTCCTTTCCTTTCCTCTATTCCCATTTACTATGCCACCCACATTGGTTATGAGTGGTTAGATATCGAAGATGCTTTGGTGATGGGCCTTGATATCTATATGCTTAGAGATGCTTGAAGTTGAGTGTTGATGATTGCTTCAGTTTTGTGGATATTTCTTGGTCGCCGGAGGTTTTGTTGATTTGAGGGCTGGTTGTTGCTGGTGGTTTGGTTTTCTCTGTTGGCATGCCAAAGTAATCTCTTCAACATGCTTCATCTGTGGGCTAGGACTTCCAAGGTGGTTGTAGTTGTGATTATAATCGATGGTCTGTCTGTCTGTCTGGTGGTGTTGTTGCCGGAGTCAGCTCATCGTCAAGCGTTGTTTAAAGGCTAGGGTTTTTGGTTCGTCGATGTGAGGAAGAAGAGGCTTCATGTTATAACATATACCTGGTTACATCTGGATCCATCTGGTTATATAATACCTGGGTCAGGAGCTGAATCCAACTATTAAAGCCTATTTGTGTTTGGGCTAAAACATACAAGGCTAGAACTCAATCTTCCAGCCTAAGCCCATTTGGTTCGGATCCAGTCCATGTGTTTCGGCCCAGACCCAGTATTTTGGTCTAGCTTAAGCCCATTCATTTGGATCCAGTCCAGGTGAGCCCATCTTCCCCACTAGGACTGCCAGTTCAGCTTATTCAGCCCGGTTCAGTTCCAAATCAGGTCGATTAAGGGGATTTTACAACCGGTTCACACCAGTTCCGTGGGTTTCCAGCCTGTTTCGAGGCCTTTTAATTTCAGGTTCAGGTGATTTTGCAACCGGTTCTCAGTGGTTGAGTAGGTTTGCAGTCTGTTCTGTGTGTTCCAACTGGTTCAGAGGCCCTTTTGCACCCGGTTCAGAGGCCCTTTTTCACCCGGTTCAGCTTCTGGTGAGACTGGTCCAGCCCTCTATTCAACAAATCTGTGTTGATTTAAGCTCGTAGTCTGGTTCTCTATACTTCTAGCCTCATGTTTTCTTATTTTCGACTAATTCTACACTATTCAGGTGACGATTTTGCATTATTTGGTCTACTTCTCTTGGGTTGGTTTCACAATATGTAGTATTAATATGGAACCCAAGACTAATACTCCATCTCTTGCCCCAACCTTGTCACCCACACTTTACCCAACTTTTCTTTTTAATGCTCCCATTACTTTAGTCGAGCTCAAACCGAGAAACCTATTGATTCCTCATTTCAAGATCTATTCGTTTAATACAAACCGAGAAACTTCAAATTTATAGTGAAAATTAAGGGTTACCTCTTGAACTGTGCTTTGAACGATCTTCAAGCTTTCTCAAACAACTTTGAATCTTCAAATCTGAATTTGATCTTTACCTCAAGCCTTGCAATTGTTTGGCCTCTATCGATATTTACATGAATTAATAAACTTGGAGGATCTACTTCAACTTTTGATAAACTAGTAGAAAGAGAGAATGAGGGGTGAGTCTTCTTGTGCTAGTAATAGAGTTGTTATATCATATATCCACCTCCTACATGAAAGTATTTATAGTGCCTTGAAAGTCTCTAATCCTAAGCTGGGTCTAGTTGTAATTATCTCATAATTACATATAATCTTTTTATTAATCAATAATTATAATAAAGTTCTCAATTAACTCTTAATTAGGTTTTCATCCCAATTAACTCTTAATTGGTTTTCTCTCCTTTATCCTTTAGTTTTCAATCAATTCTATTGTGTGTGATCCTATAGGTTTAAGTATACTCGGTTGTAGGCATTCGATACTAACTATAAGTAGTATCTCAAATTAGAACTTTTTTTTTTTATATTAATTTCATTCTTCGGGCTTATACTAATCATGAGTGACACCTAACAACATATCATAATCAACCTCCAGATAGTTCAAAGTAGGTAAAGAGCCCATTCAGTATACATATGTCATAAAATTCAATCCTTCTATTACACAATGTCCCAATTGAATTAGGGTATGAAATTACTGTCAAGCCTTTAATTTAATCTTATGGGTTTGATCTTAGGACTATTACTCCTAATAATCAATTTAAAACATTTTTTTTTTCAAATTGTCATTCTGTATTGGCCAATGACTCATTGAGTTATATCCTAGAAGATCACATAGAACATTTTCCTTTTATTTACTAAGGGTAATAAATTACATGTTTTACATTCATAAGTTTTTATGCATGTTTAATTATGTCCAACAATACATATTCAAGTTAAATGGTTAGTATATGAATATGTAGTTAAAGCATAGAAGTTTATGCACAAGACAACTTGGTATCTCAAGTCTAAGAATCAGTTGCATAATTATAAATTTTGGATTTAACATTGACAAGTATATAAAATTCCATATGAAAAATCTTACGTTAGTCAATTGTCACTTTCAGTTTACTTGTTCTTTAACAAATACCCACACACGTTCTTCAGTGTCCCTACACTAGTGACTTGGATGAGTCATCTTATATCAAATATGAGTAAATATAGTGTATGCTAGTTTATCCAAATTACATAGTACCCACATTGTAATCCTATGACTAAGAACATTTAAGAATTAAGTAATAAGAAATATATGTCTCCTCCTCTCAACTACTTGAGAAATCATTTTCTTAATTTATATTCTATGGACTTTATCATACATGTCAAAATGAAATTAGTCAATAACACGATAATTAACTTACTCTTTTTATTTAATTAAGTAATGAATGTTGCTAGTACAACTCCAAAACATCATTTATATGATTGGTTTTAGAGCATACTACTAACAAGTTGTGCCTAGATAAGATATTTATTGGTCTACGAAGAGCCTCATCTCACCTGGTAATCAAAAATCTACTCACAATGTTCCCCATACCTTGTACGGTTTTTGAAATTTTTGGAAGTAACATAACATTGATTTATATTTTATTTTATGCTTCTAGGGAAATACATCAATGGAACAACATTAGTTGTGGATGGAGGACTATGGTTGAGCAAACCTCGCCAACTATCAAAGGAGGCTGTGAAGCAACTTTCTCGAGCAGTAGAGAAGAGGTCTAGAGACGCACCAATTGGGGTTCCAAGCAGCAAACTATGACAAATTCATTCAATGACGAATAATAAATCAAGTTGGGCAGCATGCAATTCGGCTACATTTTGGATTATCATAGCATAATTAGAAGGCGAATCCAACCGAACTTTGTGAATAACATACTGCCAAGAATTTGATTGCTTTGTACTTTACAGTTGCCTATACATTTGACTTGTTCAGTGCAACTTTCCTGGAACCTCAGAATGATAGATATTACCAACAACCCCCTTGGCAAGTCAAGGTCATATACAGATTCTCTGTGAAAAGGAAAAAAATTCCTTGTTTAAGAATTTTGTTGGAACAGTTTGGCTCTTAATTCCGTGTGCTTCAATTTAATTTGCTTATGACTTCATTATAGTGATGATTAGGCTGTTATGTCTATTTGTCAAGAGGACTTTGGGTCTGGTTCATTAAGCTACAGGTTACCCTTACTCTTTCTGTAACACATTCCCTAAAAAGGTGGAGACAGAGTGAATTCAATTGTAGTTAGTCCAACAGTTTGTAAAAGGTAAAAGTACACGGTAAATATGACTATTTTGATTTTATTCGAAGGCCTTACCCACACGGGTGGCCCAAATGTGAAGTCATATTTGGTATAAGTTGTAAACTTGGACATTTGGCTCAATTTTCATTGATGTATCTAAAGTTAACCTAATACGCATGATTATATCTCATATTTACTCTACATAGATTAATCCAATATAACCATATCCTAAAAAGAGTTTTTTGCTATTTAAAAAAAAATTACATGGATTAAGAGTTGGGCAGAACGTTAATACTGGCTCCAATGATTATCGAGAGAATAATCTATATCTATTCTATACAGCTTTAAAATGTCGACAAAATTGAATTTTTTTTATTGACTATTATGTCTTTATTAAAAACACAAATAATTCCTATATTTTTATGCATTTAATTATTCGATATTAATTAAATATGAAATGACTTTTCTTATACTGCCATTTATTGTTCCATGATTTGTACATGTGCTTATGTGACAAGTTAACGATTGTCTATTTCTCCCATTTGTGTAACCATTTCATTTGCTATTTAATTATTATTATTCATCATTCTATTCTTATATCTATCTCTGTACTACTAATAAAAGATATCTAAAAAGGAAAGATTCTTATTTTTCTAATATATCCTTGATTTATCCTATGAAGGCAGTGTTATCCTTTCTTCAATAGTAACTATAATTACTTAAGTTTTAGGCCTTAAAAATTCAAATAATATATATATATATATATATATATATATATATATATATATATATCAAAATGCCATGCATCTAAACAAGTATAACATAATTGTTGTTCATTATACAATTCATTTATTTGTTGAGTGACCTTTCATGCCTCTCTTTTCTTCTCACCACCCAATTACATTTTCAATAAATTTCCGATTGATGTACTGATAAAAAAACGAAAGAGTTAATTATTAACCATAATTTCTTGCATTTTAGCACTCCAATAACTAAAGCCCCCATATTTGGGGTCGTTCATGCATTTCTTCCTCACCATCCAATTTTTCTCTGCCTTTACACGAACAAATATTGTATATAGACAAACAACTTGAAATAATCAGAATAGTTATGTTTTAACTATCCACTCTATGGTTTCCTGTGCTTTTTTTTATCTTTTTCACAACTTTCTATGGATATATTATTTGTCGCTAACCAAAAAACTCTTATTTACCCCTAAATAATTTTATAAAGTCCATTTTGTAATATTTGTAATTATTATCATGATAAACGTATTACCTATATCTATATCCTTGGTTAAATTTCACCTTTACATAATACTTTGAAGCCACTTAAATCCTTCATCCAAAAGCAACTATAAACTAATTTTTATTTTTGTCTTTCATGCTATAAATAAATTTTATCATTATCCAATAACTACTTTTAGACAATACAAATTCTTGATTAAAATTTCACACTTAAATTCTAGTATAAATTTTTACCCTAAATTTTCGCTTATGCATTTAGATGGTTCACATTTTTTGTCAGTCAATTATCTTCATTCAAAGTTAAAAAAAAAAAAAATGATCTTCTTTCATTTATTACTTTGCTTTTATACCCACTACTTTTATACCGTACAGATTCTAGGAGTAAATATTCAATAAGTCCATAGTTAGAATCAATTATCCAATGAATGTATTAGTTACTTGGAAACTAAATAATTTCAGCTACTCTATAGATCTAATAGTTTTTTATTTGTATTTCAATTTTTGGACTTGAAATTGGTAATATTTTTCTAGGCTCTATTCTTTGTCTCAAGAACTCGAACATTATATTGTCAAATATGAGAATTGGTTGATGATGATATAGTATATGGTTGATTTGTTGGGATCTTACTTTTTTTTTGTTACAAGTTCGATTAACGTTATATGAATGGTGATTGATTTGTTGAGTTTTATATTATTTTTTTACCTAATAAAAGGTGTAGGGAGAAGTGATCATCGACATTAACAAATAATATTGCATATGTAAATTATTCACGTGCAAAGCATGTGTACACCAACTAGTGTATATAAACATCAAAACTATCCCAAGTACCCTAGACGATCTTTTTTCATTTTCTCATTTTTCTATCTTTAATCCTATTCTAATTTCCAATTTTCATGCTTGTCAAAGCCCGAATATGCAATAAACAGAAACGTAAAAGCAACACTACAATTGTCATTTGGATAAGCAATCATATTTTTTTCTTGATTTTAATCCCAAGAACATGATGTGATCAGTATACTCGCTGGGCAAGCTGGTGTGAAGGTTGTGAAGTGTTCATGTGTTAATTCTGATGCTCACTAATTGATCACGTGTTCACTTAAATGATACATTAAGATTTCATTTGAAGCTTTCATTAATGATTTAAAATATATAGAATCCTAATGACGTTGGAATTTGTTTTCACACACGTCATACTTGAATTTGTCAAAGTTGAACACAATTTGAACAAGTGTAAGTGGAATTGAACAAAAATGAGGGGACATTACTTTAGAATGCATGAAAATGAGTTCTCTATTCTTGAATATGCCTTAGGGTAATGTTATGAGATGATGAAATTTGGATGGATCCGTCATAATGTGAACATATGTGATTTTCATGATTAATGACATTGTGCATTTTAATGTTTAAATTGAAAATTGCATTACATTTAAATCCAATTACTTCCATGCATGCATTTTGAGGCTCAAGAGAGGGATTGGAGGTGGAAAAGTAGGTTGGATATAGTTGAGGAGAATTCGGATGCTTCATGGACCGCTCAAGGAACCCTCGACACCGCTCGAGCGATTTGTATCGATTCTCGGTCCAACAGGTTTTAAAGGTGAGATTTTTTATGATTCCATTTCATTTCCTTCACTTCTAACACGAGCCCAACCCTTGAGCTATAACAAATTATTGAGTGAGTAATAATGCATTTCATTCTTGGATCTATGATTATCATTCGTATTAGCACTATTTCAACAATTAGTTTGGGAAAAATGTCACCAAGAGTCAAAAAAGGGGCAAGGGTACGTGCATACAATGAGAGAAGCTGCTTCCAGACCCTACAATATTGTGAGTTGTTTAGGAGACAGTTCGTTTCTAGGCCTATGTTGGTTGAGCAATGCTTGAATTTCACTAAGATAAGTAACACTACTATCCCTTTGAATTTTAAGTTACAAGGGTGGATTGAGATATTTGTGGCTCCTATGCCAGCAATACACACATTTGGAACGCCACCGAGCACTTTCAAGCATATGTTTGAGGTGTATTGTTTGAGTTCTTCACTGACTTGATTTACATCACCCTACACCTACCCTAGGTAGCACGTGATCCATATCATCATAGACCCAAGACTGATATACCCAAACTCCACGATGTTGCATTCGTGTTGTATGGCACTCCTTACCCTATTGGATGAAACCCAAAAAAAAGGGACCACAAGGACTTAGATAGGGAGTATCGAATGACTAATTTGATAATCAATTACAACATAGACCTGAAGACTCATGTGTCCACATTACTTACACCATGAGCTTACCTTTTACATGCTATTGGGGATTGGTGCAGAGATTGATTTGCCACGGGTCATATTTTGAGCCATTCGGAGAGCCTTTCATAAGGGTAGGATTAGTGACAGTTTGCCTTTTGGATCTCTTATCTCCCAATTTGTCTAGATAAGGTGTGAGTGCTTTAGAGACCGATTACATATTGAGACCAAAGAGACCTCTTGGGAAGGAGTCACTGAAACAGAGTGATACTCATGCTACTTATACATTTGACCCTATAGAGGTAAAGGTAGACGACAATGAGATGGAGGCTAAAATACATGCTACTACTCCTGACCCTGGACCATCGAGATATACAACACCAATGAGACACATTATCTAGCACCTCACGTGCACCACCACCTAGGACTCATCAGGAACCTTCACTTGACCATTGAACTACTATCATGAATGCATTAGGTGAGGTTTAGACCAACATTGGTTATGTTCAGTCTAGTGTAGACATGCAACACAGTCTCATTGCATTTCAGCTAAATTATCTTAAGGGGAGATAGATGGATCTTTCAAGAGATCAGAGAGGCAAGCCTTAAATGATCTAGAGAAAGCATGGTGAGAGTACATTTCAAATAAAAAAGAAAATTCGGTTTTACTATTTATTGCCTAACATTCCATTCATGAGATTATGCCAAGGTCATTTCAATTGTTAAGCATGCACGTCATTTCTCGATTATATGTGAATGTTTCTCAATTTGTGCACAAGATTCTATCTCACATATACACATAGAGAACATACTAGGATAATCATAGAGTTATTTATTTTTTTAGGGAAACCCTTGGTTTTGCATCAAAGCTGAATTTGGATAGTCAAGTGGATGTGGATTCTGTTGAGTAAATGTTTAAATTACATATTTATTTCACACACACAAGTTTTGAAAGGAAATGTGTAGGTGGATACTCTAGAATAGCATTTAAGGCTATGATGTGATTCATGTGTGATTAGTTCGGGTTCATTGGACAAAGTTGTTTTTGACACCCCGGGGCTAGTTAGGATAAGGGTATATGTTTCAAATGTTGGATATGAGGAAAAGAAGTTTGTAGGTACCTTCACTGAAAACTTTCACGAGACAAAACTCGTCTACTAGGGATCATCTAAGGGTTTAAAGACTTGTTGCATGTGTTAAATGCAGTAGCAAAATTAATATAGGTTTATTTTTGTTTGCCTAATTTTTATGTTTAGTTTGCTAGGGACTAGTAAAACTTAAATTGGGGGGTGTGATGAGCGTGTAATATTACATATCTAACGGCCTCATTACATGCATTTTGACTCAATTTTGCATTTAATTACTTAAAGTAAGTCGAATTTGAAAATAATGTGAAAATTTTGATATTGCAGGTAATCATAGGGTAAATGATGGCTTTCGGAACCTTGCAACTAAGTGTGGATGAGTGGTGAAGACATGAACACATTACATGAGGATTTGGAAACTTAAAGTGAAAGAAATCAATGAAGTATCGGTACCTGGTATCATAGGTACCGGTACCCACATCATTCGGTATTGGTACCTCAGTATTCCCCATTTTTTGCCATGATTCACTTTCAATCTGAAAAAGTACAAAACATGAAAGTTATAGACCTGGATGTTCGCTGTCTTGTGTCAAAATTTCAGCTCAATCGGACAGTGGAATAAAAAGTTATGAAAAATTTACAAAAAGTTGGAAAAGACCTACCAGTAGAAGACATGCAAGACCTACCGGTAGAAGACTTAAAACCTACCAGTAGAAAAGCCTTTTGGAAAATACCTACCAGTAGGTCACCTACAGGTAGAAGATGCCTAGAAAGCCCAAACACTTCTCCACACAACTCCACCTACTAGGGGGGGGCCACCTTTTGTCCTTTAAACCATGCCTTGACATTTTTAACACTCCATGATGATCTCCTAATGCCTATATTCAGATTTGAAGTATGAGAGAGTGGGTGGCCAAGGAAGAGACAGGGAACGGTTGTAAAGGGAAGGGGGCCATGCCTTTTTGACTAAATTTGGAAGCTTCTTTGGACAACCTCTGCCCATAAGCAACCTATCTCAGAACACTAAAGGGTGGAGAGAGGGGGATGGACAAAATTAATGGACTTACTTCATACAATTTTAGATCATGAAGCTTTTAGGAAGAGAAGGAAGCTACCTATACATAGGAGTAGTGTAGAGAGAGAAAACTAGGGTTCTTGCTTTTCCTTCACCATTTTCATTATTTTAAGCTTCAATCTACATGTAAACTCTCTTTCTAGCACATTAGTCTCATTTATTTCAAGTTGTATTGAGTTTAGCTAGGGTTTACTAGTTCTATTGCTTGTATTTGGGTATTTTCTCTTTAAGCTTTACATTTTGTGTATGAATGTTATTTCTTTTGTAGTTTAAACTTCTCTTTACATTAATGCAAGTTCATTTTTTATTTTATTACCGTGTTTTTCTCTTTCATGTTTGTTCTTGCCTTTACCATGCATAGCTAAACCTTTAGTTGGCTAATCCAAGAGGGATTTCCTCTTGGGTATGTGAGATTGACTCTCTTTCATTCTTTCTCGTAGTGTAAAGTGTTTGGTTTGACTAGGTTGAGTGCGGAAGTAGTTTTGGGCTTTTGATACACCATAGACTTGTCACGGGGTATGTTTTTACCTAACACAACTACATTAGTCCCTCACTTCCTACAAATCAATCAAACACCGAGACACCATTGGTTGAATGAAATGAGTCAATTTGGCATATCCATTGGCATGAACTCTATGGATTAGCCAATCCTCTTTTTACTTGCATATTTCTCAAAATACAAATCACCAAACTTCAAATCACAATAATTTTTATTTTTTCATTTCTTAAATCACTTTCGAAAACACTTGACCTTTCCTTCCCTAAGGAGACAACCTTAGAATACTCATTCCAAGTAAAACACGACATTGCAAGTCTCTCTACATTTGGAGAGCACTTTTGCACACAAACACACACATTTTTGTTCATCCACACATTATTTTCCCACTTCTCGCATTGAACTCAAGGGAGAGTGACACTCACCAACCTCTATAAGCCATATATACACATAATTCAGGGTCGAGTTGGAAGTCTGGGGAAACAATCAAGCACTGGGTTACATAGTCAATCATATATTTAAGCATTATGTGAGTGAAAATTGAAGGATAACATGAAGACCTAGCTTAAATACTTGTAGGAAATTATAAGAATTACCTATAGCAAGACTCAACTTGTCCATAGGTTATCAAATAACTATACAAAGTATGTTAGCTTGCTAGATTCATTCAACTATTCATAAGTTAAATTAGACAAGTAAGCATAATGAAAATTGCACGAATATGTAATCCAAACGCTTCAACATAAATTTATCCCCCTTCACTAAAGAGTGGATGAGAAACTACTCACCCTTTGTGGTTAGAAAAATGAGGGAACCTCATCCCTCTAAGTAAAGAGAATTAAATATTATAGAAGGTAAAAACAAGAAGAAAATTGAAATTGCAATAAATAAATGCAAGGCTTGTTTCTTTACTAAAGTTCAAATGAAATAAAACTCACCCTTCAAAGCTCAAAGGAAGCTAGAAATGTGAGTGACGTTCATCTTACTAAATAAAGAAAGAAGCTTAAGAAATGTAGAAGCTATAGATCTCTAAAATATTTTAAGGTTTGGAGAGCAAATGGAAGAAAAAATGAAACTCTAAAAGTGATGCCTTCCTCCTAAAGCATATGGGATATTTATAGAGGGGGATGGGCGGCAATGGGCGCAAAGGATTCAATAATCCAAAACTTTAATTGTGAACACATCTTTCAAACTTTGGCAGGGGTGTCCGGATAGTGGTTGCAAGCATTCGGATTCCACTAACTCTCTTGTTGTGCAGCCTGCTGGAATCACATTTGGGGATGGGTGCCCGGACGCTGGCGTTCGAACCCTAGTCTCTGTTAGCCTCCATTTTTTGCGGCTTTCTATCTGGGAATCTTGAGGTGGCTATGGGCATCCGGACTATAGTGGCTAGCGTTCGGATGCCACTCTCTTCCTCCTTTCCTTGATTCCAATCCATTTTTCCCCTAAACTTTGCTAAATTGTATTCTTGCCCTACAGTTCAAATTAGTGCCCAAATCAACCCTATACTAATTAAATCATTTATTTTACAAACAACTAAGAAATGCATGTAATTAACCTCTTTAAGGTATATGGAAATGTAAATTTTAAAGGTTAATCACTACTCTTGGGAAAATTTCATTAAATACAGGTGCGTCAGTATACACGCTTCCTAAAATGATGTGGCCCTGCATGCATTAATTGGATGATTTGTGTTTGGGTGAGGAATGGACCAGATATATTCAATGTGTGAATTCTTGTTGGTCAGCCTGTGTACATTAGATATTCCTACCATGAGCTATTGTTTACTGAGTGATCCATTTATGATGAATTTTCCTTACATGTACTGAAATTTGAGATCTTTTCTAAATGTCACATGATTTACTTCAAAAATATGAATGTTTACCTTTTAAATCTGATACCTACTTATTTTTATAAAATTTTATAAACCTTGTTTATGTTTAGGTAAGTTTTCATAGTGAGCTAATCGTTCTCACCCCTTCTTTTAACATTTTTCAGATTTTGGTATTGATGGTGATATCAGCATAGGTGAGTAGGTAGATTGGAATGTCAAAGAAGATCAGGATGTGGATTCAAAATTTAAGGCATAGAGATTGTCTTGCTATCTTAAAATTTTTGGACTTTGATGATTGGGCAATACTTATGAATGTTTCTTTATTTAGTTAGATAAAGAATAATTATTTTATTTTAAGGAGTCTTGGATGTAAACATGAAGGTTTTTAGTTAGATGATGTTGGTTATGTTTGTTTTGATTTATTTAATGATATTTTAATTATACTTTCATGATTTTAAAAGTTATTAGTTAGATCACGTCTACCTATAGATTTGGGACGTGACACCTTCTAATACTCAATACCACAAAATAATATTAGGAATAATATACAAGTTACTTGCCTGAGCCGTTGACTAAGTATGACTAAATTAGACTTATATATAGTAACTTGATTTGCCCGCTAATTAAGTAAAGTTGAATTAGGCTATAAAAGATAATGTGACATTAAATTGGGGTTGAGGATTAGGAAATTAATTAGAGTAACTTCTTAATTTTCAAATACTTTTTATGCAAGACAAAGAATCCAATGTGAGATAAATGGCAATAATAAGAAACCGAACTATATTACCATCTCCAATGGAAGCTCAAATCCTTACCCAAATTTGTGTTAAAAAAAGGGCAAAGATCTTGATTTGGTATAGACCTCTCTAATGGAGAAACTCAAATTTAAAGGAACAAAAATTCAAATTTAAATACGGATAAACTCAAATTTAAATAAGGGTAAAATATGATAATTAGATTTATAAAGAAAGGTAAAATCTCACCATTAAAGATTTGATTATGGATTTGAGTAAAAAAATTAGTCTCCCTTAATTTGATATTGGTATGGGTCTACCATTGGAGATGGTTTTTTTGGAGTTTTTTTTACCAAAATTAAAATTTGAGTTTTAAAAAAGGTGAAGATTGGAGATGCTCTTAGACCAATTCCAGCACTGACTATAAAACCCAAAAGAAATAAAATTTAATTAAAAAATACAAAATGGTATTTAGTTGTTATAGTAAGGATTGGAAACCCAAATTTTTCTAGAGCTCGGATGATGAAACGGACCTAACCGTTGGATTCATACCGCGAAATCTAGCTACTCAATTAATTTTTGTTGAATTTCGAGACAATCAAATTTTTTATGTTTTTTAATGCGATCATGGGACCCAAAAAAGAATTAAATTTAGTTCAATAAAAATATATTAAACTTAACACGGAATGAAATTTAATTGATTTTGAATAAAATTAGACTAATTAAATAGGAAAATGTGGCGCAATGAGGGCCAAGCATTTAAAGGTTATTTCAAGGGGAAAATTTGATTTTCCCCCATTATTGGCCTACAACTTCCAATAGAGAGAGAAAGAGAGAGAGAATAAAGAAAGGAAAGAAAAGAGAAAAGCCCCCTCTTCATCTTATTTCTCCGATTTACAAAAATCTAATCGTTGGATATCTTCGAGCTGAGACATCAAGTTGTTCTGCTCGACGAGGCATACGCATCAACACCAACCAAACCTATTTCCTACTATTTTTGAAAATCAAGGGTGTTAGGAGCTAGGGCTTGTAGTAAATTTTCTTGGGCNCGCATCAACACCAACCAAACCTATTTCCTACTATTTTTGAAAATCAAGGGTGTTAGGAGCTAGGGCTTGTAGTAAATTTTCTTGGGCATTCTTGGAGATTTTCTCCTTAATTAAGTTCAAGAGGTGAGGGTTTCTTCCAATTTATTATGTATATGGTATGGGTATGACTATGTAGAACATTTACATAGCTACTATACAACTAGTATAACTAGTTAGATATTTGGATAATTTGATGAACATGTTATGTTTATGTCTATTTGGTTTGAGCTTGAATATGTGGATTATGTATAATATGTATTGACATGCTATATGTTTACATTTATGCCTTAAAAGGTGTTTGATAAAATGCCTATGGATGTTCAAGTGTGTTATTTGAATGAAAAATGATATAACATGCTTAGTGATGTTACGAGATGTTATTATACGCTTCTTGATATAATTGACATTTTGATGTTTATGGAATATTGTCATAGGCTCACATGTCATAGTTAGCATTATGATGAATTGAAAATGACAATTGTATATTACATTGCATATGCATGGGTTGTATAGAATTCATAGGCATTGGCGTGAGTGTGAATGTGGGTGCATGGGTTAGTCAATCACCACATGGTGAGTTGATGGGTGAATTCGGGAAGCTTGGATCAAGATCTAATTGAGTCGCATAGAACATTGCATAGAAAAATGTGTCNGTGAGTTGATGGGTGAATTCGGGAAGCTTGGATCAAGATCTAATTGAGTCGCATAGAACATTGCATAGAAAAATGTGTCTGGTATAGCAAGAAGGGATAAATTCTCCCTTAGGTGGAAGGCCCGATTACTTGGTTCACTCCCTTATCTGGCAATGAAATTTCATAAAAATGTGCTGGTGTACTCAAAATCAGAGGTGTGATACCCTCAAATGTCGTGCAAGTGTGGTAGACCATTGGTGTGATGTCCATAAATTTTCCTACCCAAGAAAAACACAAGGATTTGATAAAATAGTCATTGAATGCCTAGCATCAATGAGAAGGGCTTGGAATGCCAAGTTCATGTTATGACATTGTATCATGTATCGTGCATTGGAACCTGAGAGGGGGTTTGGTATTGGACATGCACTAGGGGTAACCCATGCCTAAAGGCACAGTGCAATGTGAGTGGTTTTGGGAGGGATGTCGGTGGTCATTGGATGAATCTGTTTGAGACCTTTGGATAGGCTTATTGAAGTCTGCCCTGTTTTATAGATTCATGAAACATTATTCATGTTTGGTATGCTTAGTATCATTTCTATATAACTTGTAATATATGCTTGACTTGATGAATACGCATTGGNGAGAGGGATGTCAGTGGTCATTGGATGAATCTGTTTGAGACCTTTGGATAGGCTTATTGAAGTCTGCCCTCTTTTATAGATTCATGAAACATTATTCATGTTTGGTATGCTTAGTATCATTTCTATATAACTTGTAATATATGCTTGACTTGATGAATACGCATTGGGATTAAGAGGTATTCTCCATATGAGATACCCTACTGGACTTCGACTCACCCCGTGTGGGAACATTTTTCAAGTATTGGATGAGCTTACACTACAGGCCCTCCCATGGGCCCGCTATGAGGATAAATCCGATTATGGCACTTGATTTGGAATTGAAGACCCTTGTGTAAATATTATCTTTTGGTCTTGTACATTTTGTAAGACAAAACTTGTGGTTTGATGAAGGCTTGTAAGGGTACTTTATATTTGGACACTTTAATCACATTATGAATGGATATAGTATGAGTTTGTAGGGTTAAATGTCAAATTCTAGGAAATCTGGGCCCTAGGTACCGGTATAGGTACCTAGCTTTCAGTAGGCTTAGGTACCAGTACTTATGCTTATAGGTATAGGTACCCCGCTGCAAGACGGCCTAGATACCAGTACTAAGGCTTACAAGTACCATTACCTCCTTCATTCTCAAATTTAAACAATCCTAGGTACCAATACCTATCCTCCAAAGGGTTTAGGTATAGGCACTCCGTATCAGAGGTACTGGTACCTCTTCTCTAAACTTGAATTTTGAACTGCAACGCTTCCAACCCTTCATATTTTNCCTCCAAAGGGTTTAGGTATAGGCACTCCGTATCAGAGGTACTGGTACCTCTTCTCTAAACTTGATTTTTGAACTGCAACGCTTCCAACCCTTCATATTTTGAGTTATTTTCTTTGGATAATATGAATGGTTAACTTTTAAGTCCTAGACTTTGGAATGTGGACCTTAGAATGGTTGTATGAATAATGTATGCACAGGTTACATATTGGGTAGAGTTCTCGTGTAAAGGAGACTCTGTCTAAATTTCATTTTGTTATGATCCCGGTAAATGGGGTGTAATGACATGGTATCGGGTTAAACGGTACTTACAAGTATTTCGCGGGTTGATGAGTGATCAACAAATTGAGAAAGGACCCCTGAATTTTGGGGCGTCACACTAACCGTTTTTTTAGACCCTAATTTAAATTTGGATAAAAATGACTTAAAATCCTTCTCCAATGGTAGCCCCTTACCCATACCAAATGAAGGGAAACCCTTTTCTATTCCTAAATAAAGGGAGACCCAAATACAACGAATAGAGAAAGGACCCCTAAATTTTGGGGCGTCACACTAACCCCCTTTTGAGACCCTAATTTAAAAATGACTTAAAATCCTTCTCCAATGGTAGCCCCTTACCCATACCAAATGAAGGTAAACCCTTTTCTATTCCCAAATGAAGGGAGACCCAAATACCATACATTTTTTTTTCCAACGGCCATAAATTCCCAAATGCCTAAAAAAAATGGGTCTCGTCTTCTACTCAATGGTTGTCGGTCTCGTTTTGTCAATGGCTATTGGTCTCGTCTTAAACCCAAGCTACTAGATTGGTGGAGCTTCTCCAGAAGGCCATACTTCCTTTATCAAGTAAACTCTCTCTCTCTCTCTCTCTCTCTCTCTCTCTCTCTTTTGTCCTCTTCTACCCAAGCTCTCAGTTTTTGGTGGAATAGGACAGATTTCTACAAAATCATCTTGTATCCAAGCTCTCACAGATTTCTACCCAAGCTCTCATATGAAATGGGAATTTTGGAATCATCTTTGTTCTTTATGGAATGGAAAATTTGGAGGAAAAATGAAAAAAAAAACTCGTGAGATAAGTTGGGAATTTTAAAAAAAGATTTGGGTCTCAAAAAGGGTTTACCCATTGGAGACACTCATACCAAATCAAGATTTTTACCATTTTTTTTACTCAAATTTGGGTAAGGTTATAGGTGTCCATTGGATATGGCATGTATGTGATGTTAATGAGAATGGAGATCCAAATGTAATTTCATATTGTAAAAAGGAGTTAAGTGTTAGTTGTAAAACTTTATACCTAGAGGCAGTGGACAATTGCCAATACATAAAGCCACTGCGATTACCAAATGTCATAGACTAGACTCTTGCAAGTAGCCACTACTTCATACACACATATACAGAGAGAGAGAGAGAGAGAGAGAAGGCAAAATGGGTCCTTTGCCGCATAAGTTTTGAGTAAGTGGAACATGATTGATTGGGATTGAATATTAGTATTTTTATGGTATGTAGGTCTTTAATTTCAGTTGAAAGGTAAGTGGATTATTCCATAATGTGCCTCCATTTTGTAAATCTCTTTGTAAAAAGTCCTTTTATTGCAACTATTATTGTATTTTGATTCATTGTTTCACCATTGATTTTCGATGTACGTTTTGGCTTTTGTTTGATGTGTCTTTGGATTTGTTGTGCGAAAATTATTTTGTTGGTGGAATGCTAGGGACTTATTGGCACATGTGTCAGGCATATTCGGTGACATATATGGTTTTGAGATGTGATTGTGACCCTGAGGGGCATGTGTTAGAATGGGATGTACTGAGTAGCGCCTAATATGTAGCCGAAATGAACCAAGTACAAAGCCACGAGTGATTTTAATTGAAACGTGGGGTTTCGTATGATTTCATGAAGGGATTTGTGTTAAATGCTTATTTTATTTGTTAATTTCGCGGTTGATTATTGGGGTATCGTTTGACTATTTTACTCTATATATTGTGTTGTAAATTACTTACGAGGCTTTCCAAGTTCACATCCATTTACCCTCTCAGATGTAGGTTTAATTAGTACTGAAAATCGATAGAGGATTAGACTGAGTGGAGAATAAGATATTGTAATTTTTATTGAGGAAATATGTAATATTCTACATTGATTGTAATTTTAATATATAGAGATTTATCAATTACTAAGGATTTTTAGTATTCTATGCTGATTGGAAGTAGTTTGTGCACCAAACTCAGGAGTTCAGGTTTGGGGCGTGACATACCTCAACCCCAAAATGTGTTGTGACTCTTCTTTTTTCAATTTTATCTCTCACAATGGAAAACCTTCTTGCATCACAAATTCCATCAAATTATCTCTAAATTCTTTAATATTTGCAAATAACATACATGCCTCAAATCTTATTTTTTGGTAATTATATGCTTAGGATATAAATTGCCATGACATATGTTGAAATATGTGGTTTCGATTGTCCATATGACATTCATTACGTATGCGACATGATATTGTTATGCAATGGTTCATTACATTGCATTTGCACGAAGACCTCGTATCATGCGGGTGTGTGTGCATGGTTGACGTCGTCACCCCATTGGTGGTTGCCGATCGATGATCCGACTAAGTCGTACGGTTGTATGAAAAATTTGGTTGGGGTTAACAAGAAGGGCTAGAATATCCCTCGGGTGAGAGGCCCGGTGATTGGTTTCGCACTCCGTTGGTATAAGAGTCCATAAAATGTGTCGGTGTACGCAAAATCGTGGGTTGAAGTCCTTAAATTCCATGTCGCTTGGGTGCCATTGGTGTAAGTCTATAAATACCCATCCCAAGAAAGACCCTGGAATTGTGAATGTCATTTGATGTGAACATAAATGACGGTTTAATACACTTTGACATTGCATGGTGTTGAGGAGTTGGGTATGACTCAGGTTGTGGTGCAATAGTGAGTCTCAACTCATTTCATCGCATGGTGTGGATTCATTCACATGGATATTAGCATGTGTTGAAGATCCAGGAAAAGCTTGTGTTGATATGCGTGAGTGAGTCTCACCTTATTTCATGGCATGACATAGTAAAATTTCATCATTGAAATGCATATTCTTACTTGGAATGGAAAATGTTGGTTAAGTGTTGCACATAAACATTGCATATGCATCTAGGGAAGGAGTAACCTCTGTAGGAAATATTCTACTAGGCGTTGACTCACCCTATACGGGAAATCATTTCAGGTGCGGGATACACTCAAACAGATGGTTCGCATTTCGGGCCTCAAGAGTGAAGATAGGCCGACTTGTGGCCTTTAACCTTGAATATTGTAATGCTGTGATAAAAACATGTTTTTGGGCATGTAAATTTATGTAAATAGGTTGTAATCTACTTGTATAAATGAGGTTTTATGTAGAAAACTTCATTATATATGTTATGGATGAAAATGAGATGGTTTGGAATGGTTTCAAAATGAAAAACAGGTGAAACAGACAAAGGAGGGCAAAGTGTACCGGTACTGTGTACCAATACAGTTTGTCCAGAGGGCACAGAGTACCGGTACTATATGTCCAAAAGGAAAAGTGTATCAGTATTGTCTGTCCAGAAGGCAAACTATACCAGTACTGTTTCCTAAAATTTGAAATTTTAAAACTAAAGTGTCGTGCTCTCGGCCTTTGATTCCTTTGGTTCCAGAGATGTAATTGGACAATAAAGAGGCATGAATTGTGATATTTTGAGCCACAGTTGTATTAAATGACAAAACATACACGGGTTACACGTGTTGGTTAAAATCCTGGTTAAAGGGATACTATTATCGTGATGTCAGATTAAGCGGCATTCACGGACATTTTTGCGGTTTGACGGGTCGTCAATGGGACCCCAATTTTAGGGGCGTCACAGCTTGGTATCAGAGCTTAAGTTATACGATTTACCTAGGGCTGTTGGGCATGAGTTTAAACCATTGCATTCATTGTACATTTCATGTTTTGTGCTTGAATTGCTGCATGTTATGTGTTATGTGAATAATATACATGGCAAAATGTATGTGGAAAAAAAAAAAGGGACACTAGGGTTAGAAAACATAACCTTGGGGGTTGAAAAACAAGGGAACATGATAGTTCAAGGTGTAAAGGTCTACTAATGGGTGGCATAAGCTCTACTAGAGAGACAGGGAGATAAATCTTAGAGTTTAAAGTTGGTCCTTACTTCGGGATACTAAATTAGTGCTCTATTGCTATCTGACATGTGTGTAGATGGCTAGTAAAGGAAGAGGACGCCGAGGCGGTGGGTAGAACACTAATCAACCACCACCAGCCTTTGACCATCAAGCCATCGTGGAGGCTATTGGTACTGCGGTTGCAACCATTGCATAGGCTAGTGCTGCAGCTACAACCATTGCACAGGCTAGTGTAAGTGTGGGACAAGGAGGCTTGAGTAACCTCTAGAGGTTCAAGACACATAAGCCTTCGATTTTTAAGGGAAGAGCGGATTCGATGGTAGCTAATCATTGGTTCTGATAGGTTGATAAAATTTTAGAGGCAATGGAGATCACTTTCGATGCCACAAAAATCAGGTTAGCTGAATTCCAGCTAGAGGGGGAAGCCCAGCTTTGGTGGAGTGGGCAAAGGACTCCTAGAACTTGGAGGAAATGACATGGGGAGAGTTCTGGGAGCTCTTCATGGAAAAGTATTTTCCAGCGACCGCTAGACATGCAAAGGCCCAGGAATTCTTGGATTTGAGACAAGGAACAATGATGGTACTAGAATACGTGGCCAAGCTCACGGAGTTGGCCCATTTTGCCGATGACTATGTGGCCACAGATATGGCCAAGGTGAGGAAGTTTGAGGATGGTCTAAAATTATCCATTCAGGGTAAAATTGTGGGTCATTGCCTGCAAAACATGGATTCGATGGTTACAACAGTCATGGTCATTGAGAGAGAAGTTGGGGATGCATAGAACATTTGGGAAGTGGGTGCCAAGGACAGGAAGAAGGAGTGTCAATCCTCTTCTTCTAGTTCAAAAAAGAGACAAAGAACATCTGCTATACAGGGACAGGGCCGTAGCCATCACGGCCAAAGCCAAGGTCGATTCTCCCCAAGGTGGAGGAAACCCCAAGACAACTTATCAAGTCAGTCAACGGACATGTTTCCAATGCCACCAGCTGGGTCATATGAAGCGAAATTTCCCCCAAAGGCAAAGATCCCAGAGTTATGGGTCATCTCAGTCCCAAACTTCGGTGGGGTAGCCAAAGACACATTATACTCCTCAAACCCTACCATGGGCCAGGGGAGCTAGTATCAGTTCCAAGATGCTACACAGGTCCTTATTACTCCACGGGCGGGGACTCCGCAAGTAGGCCAGATGGGCCAGGGTTGGTGCAGGCCAAGGATAGGGCTCATAAGCCGGTACTTCAGGGACCCAGGGCGTGTCTACGCCATTATGCCACAAATTGAGTTGGCAAATTAGTGGATAATATATGGTACATTTCTACTCTCTCGCTTATGGGCAAGGGTGTTATTTGACTCAGGTAAATCTTATTCATTCATATTTGCATCATGTGTGAAAGACTTGGGCTTAGAGGTTGAGACCTTGGAAGAGCCATTGCATGTGAGCTCTCCCCAAGAAACTAGGGTGAGAGTTGATCAGCTATGTCAGGGTTGTGAGTTAAAGATCTCGGGGATTATACTCACGTTGGACCTTAAGGTCATGGACATGTCGAAGTTCGATGTTATCCTCGAGATGGATTGGTTGGCGGCACATTGAGTCATCATTTATTGTGATCGGAAGAGGGTCACTGCTTATACGCCTGATGGTGTTTGTTTTTAAGTTTCAGGGGAAAAAGTATGAAGCTTTGCCCCAATCTATGTATGACTCCTGTTGGCATGTGCAGTTGATGGGTTGGCTTACAAGCCTTGCCTTGGAAGACAAGACGAGACATGAGTTGGGCCTACCTCGGGTTGTATGTGACTATGAGGATATTTTTTTGGATGAACTACCAGGATTACCT
This sequence comes from Ilex paraguariensis, assembly GCA_963454935.2. Lineage (NCBI taxonomy): Eukaryota > Viridiplantae > Streptophyta > Magnoliopsida > Aquifoliales > Aquifoliaceae > Ilex > Ilex paraguariensis. The sequence continues at coordinate 74,998 of CAUOFW020008392.1, read as the reverse complement.
CCATATAGGGAGGTTGACTTCACCATTGAGTTGCATCTTAGCACATCGCCCATTTCTATGACTCCACATAGGATGGCGCTAGCTGAGTTGCAAGAACTCAAGGTCCAATTGCAAGAATTGTTGGACAGGGGATTTATTAGACCGATCACTTCACCTTGGGGCACTCCAGTATTGTTTGTCAAAAAGAAGGACTAGATCCTTCGATTGTGCATAGACTATCGGCTATTGAATCAGATCATCATCAAGAATAGGTATCATTTGCCAAGGATTGATGACCTGTTTGATCAGTTGAGAGGGGCGCGAGTCTACTTCAAGATAGATCTTCGCATCGGTTATCATTAGTTGAGGATTAGGGAGACAGATATCCCTAAGACGACATTCAGAATGTGTTACGAGCATTTCGAGTTCACAGTGATGCCTTTTGGATTAACGAATGCCCTGGCGGCATTCATGGATCTCATGCATAGGGTGTTTCAATCCTATTTAGATCAGTTCGTCGTGGTATTTTTTGACGACATCTTAATCTACTCAAAGTCTAAGGAGGAGTATGAGGTTCACTTAAGGGTTGTTCTCCAGACCTTGAGAGACCACTAGTTGTATGCCAAATTTGACAAATGTGAATTTTGGCTCACGGAGGTAAAATTGTTGGGACATGTGGTGTCAGCTTCGGGTGTATCTGTAGACCCAAAAAAGATTGAGGCGGTCATAAGCTGGGAGAGACCAAAGTTAGTCTTCGAGATATGTAGCTTCTTAGATTGGCAGGGTATTATCGGAGATTCATCAGGACTTCTCCCGATTAGCCACACCTATGATGAGATTGACCTGGAAGGAGGTCAAATTTTAGTGGGATGATTCATATGAGAAGGCATTCCAAGAGTTAAAGAGGAGGCTCACTTCAGCATCTATTTTGATAGTCCTAGAGAGGGAACAAATGTACATGGTGTACTGTGATGCCTCCCGAGATGGACTTGGGTGTGTTTTGATGCAGTCCGAGAGGGTGGTGGCTTATGGTTCTCAATAATTAAAGAACCACGAACAGAATTATCCTACGCACGACATAGAGTTGGCAACCATTGTCTTTGCCTTGAAGGCTTGGCGCCACTATTTATATGGTGAGAAATTCGAGGTGTTTTCAAACTACGAAAGTCTGAAGTATATTTTTACACAGTGGGACCTCAACATGAGGCAACGCAGGTGGATGAAGTATCTGGAAGACTACAACTTCACTTTGCATTACCATCCTGGTAAGGCAAATGTGGTGGTTGATGCACTCAGCCGAAAGTCACGAGGAGTTATGGCTAGTGTGGCTTCCCAAGAATGGTGGATGCTCGAGAATGTGGGACAATTCAGGCTACGGTACATGGGTCAGGCTCAGGGCACTTTGGGGAGTTTAGTGGCCACGCCTTCCTTACTGAGCAAAGTAATCGAGTCCCAGGGACAAGACACAGAGATATTGTCCATCAGGGAACGGGTATGGTTAGGTACAGGTGATGAGGGCTGGGTCATGCATAAGGATGGTAGTCTTCGGTTTAGAGGAAGGATTACGGTTCCCCTGTTTGCGAAGCTAAGGGAGGAGATTCTCAGAGAATTTCACTGCTCCCGTTTTACTATGCATCTAGGTGGCACGAAGATGTACCATGATCTTCATCGCCAGTATTATTCAAGCGGGATGAAGAGAGACGTTGGAGACTTTGTCAGACGATATCTCACGTGTTAGCAGGTTAAGGCTGAGCACCAGAAACCAGCGGGGTTACTCTAGCCTTTGGAGGTAGCTGAGTGGAAGTGATAACATGTCACGATGGATTTGGTGACCCACTTACCACAGACATTGCGGGGACATAACATGATGTGGATGATAGTGGACCGACTTACAAAGTAGGCATACTTTTTTACAATGCGAATGACATTCACACTAGAGGAATTCTGTAGGTTATATATATGAGAGATTTATCCAGTTGCATAGGGTACCTGTATCTATAGTAGCGGATCGAGATCCTAGGTTTATGGCTCATTTTTGGAAGAGTTTTCAGCAAGACATGGGGACATAGTTGATGATAAGTACTGTTTTTCATCCCTAGACGGACGGTCTGTTTGAGAGGACCATCCAGACGTTAAAGGACATGTTACGGGCATGCATCGTAGATCTCAAGGGTAATTGGAAGGAGCATTTACCCTTAGTGAAATTTGCCTACAACAACAGTTATCAAGTGAGTATTCAGATGGCACCCTATGAGGCACTATATGGGAGGCCATGTTGTTCTCCAATTTGTTGGACGAAGGTGGGAGAAAGATCCTCTATGGGTCCAGATTTGATCAGAGACACCTCGGAGAATGTGGAGATACGGAAGCGTCTTCTTACGGCTCAGAGATGACAGAAGAGCTATGCCGACAAACGGCGGCGACCTCTGGAGTTTGAGGTGGGAGATCACGTCTTCTTGAAGGTGACACCTAAGAGGGGAGTGGCCAGATTCAAAAAATAGGGGAAGTTTTCATCGAGATTTATCGGGCCTTTCAAGGTACTTGAGAGGGTGGGTAGAGTGGCTTACAGATTGCCATTACCGCCCAATTTCTCAGGTGTTCATGCGGTGTTCCATGTTTCTATGCTCCAAAAGTATACTCCAAATCTGACACGTGGTGCATTGGGATAAATTGACTGTTGATGTGGATGGGACCTTCGAGGAGGGATCGATGCGTATCATGGATAGCTGGGAGCAAATTTTGCAAGGCAAGACCATGCTGCTAGTGAAGGTGCTATGGCAGCACCGAGGAGTGGAGGAGGTGACATGGGTGCATGAAGATACCATACGTACCAACTATTTATTCCTGTTCGAGGATGGAGGTACGAGTTTTATAAGTTTAAGTGTAATATTAATATTGCATATGCATGCGGTTAAGTGTGTATGTGTGCGTGTGAATTTCGGGGACGAAATTCTTTTAAGTGGGAAAGAATGTAAAAATTTAGGTAAATTTAAACTTTTTTGCAAAAAAGGGGTAAAACGGTAATTTGTTACTATGGTATGGGTTGAAAACCTAAAATTTTCTAGATCTCGAATGACGAAATGGACTTCACCATTGAATTCGTCTCGCGAAATCTAGTTACCATGTCAAATTTCATTGAATTCTGAGATAGTCAGATTTTTTGCGTTTTTCGAGGCAGTCGAGTCTCAGGTGACCCAAAAAAATAGGATTTTTAAATAAAATTTAAAAATTTAAAAAATAATTTAGGCAAATTAAAATAAAATTATTTTTAACTTGAATTGGAATGAAATTTAATCGTTTCGAGGCAAAAACAGAACTAGGAAAAAGAGGTCGTGTGGCGCGTTGTGGGCAAAGTATTTTAAGACTATAAATAGGGGAAAAATCTGATTTTTGCCCCATTTTGCTCAGCCGGTTCACGTTGAAGAAAAGAAGATAGGAAAAGAGCTTGATTTCTCCACCTTCTCTACGATCTACAAGATTCTAGTGCTCAAATCCGCTCAGGCCAAGAACAAAAGTCGTTCTCCTCGTCGAGGGCTACGCGACCACACCAAAAATGACGGGTTTCACCAAAGATTGAAAGAAAAAATTTGGGGGAAGTGAGGATTCAAGATTATTTTGGGTTCTTGGGGCTTCCCAACATCGTTTTACGCTTCAAGAGGTAGGGTTCCCTCATACTTTGGTTGATTTCTATCCTAGGTGTACATATGAAATGGTTAGAAGTATAGAATAATATATGACTTTCCTATAGTCATGGAAATAAGGAAATTGATAGAGAAATGACCTAGACCAATTTCTAGCATGACTTTGATATGTGGAAGTATTTATGTAAACTCTTGAAAATTGGGTTTATATGGGCATGCTATGTGTTTATATTGTACCTTATGATTTAAGTGTGTTATTGACATGGATATTGTGGTAACATGCTTGTGAATTAAGATGGATTTTGGTAATTATATGCTTAGGATATAAATTGCCATGACATATGTTGAAATATGTGGTTTCGATTGTCCATATGGCATTTATTACATATGCGACATGACATTGTTATGCAATGGTTCATTACATTGCATTTGCACGAAGACCTCGCATCATGTGGGTGTGTGTGCATGGTTGACATCGTCACCCCATTGGTGGATGACGAGTGAACTTGGAAAATGTTGGATCGATGATCCGACTAAGTCGCACGGTTGTATGGCAAATTGGGTCGGGGTTAGCAAGAAGGGCTAGAATATCCCTCGGGTGAGAGGCCCGGTGATTGGATTCACACTCTGTTGGTATACAAGTCCATAAAATGTGTCGGTGTACGTGAAATTGTGGGTTGAAGTCCTTAAATTTCGTGTCGATTGGGTGCCGTTGGTGTAAGTCCATAAATATCCACCCCAAGAAAGACCCTGGAATTGTGAATGTCATTTGATGTGAACATAAATGACGGTTTAATACACTTTGGCATTGCATGGTGTTGAGGAATCGGGTATGACTTGGGTTGTGGTGCAAGAGTGAGTCTCAACTCATTTCATCGCATGGTATGGATTCATTCACATGGATATTAGCATGTGTTGAGGAGCCGAGAAGGGCTCGTGTTGATATGCGTGAATGAGTCTCACCTCATTTCATGGCATGACATAGTAAAATTTCATCATTGAAATGCATATTCTTGCTTGGAATGGAAACTGTTGGTTAAGTGTTGCACATAAACATTGTTTATCCATCTAGGAAGGAAGTAACCTCTGTAGTAAATATTNTTTCATGGCATGACATAGTAAAATTTCATCATTGAAATGCATATTCTTGCTTGGAATGGAAACTGTTGGTTAAGTGTTGCACATAAACATTGTTTATCCATCTAGGAAGGAAGTAACCTCTGTAGGAAATATTATATTAGGTGTTGGCTCACCCTATACGGGAAATCATTTCAGGTGTGGGATACACTCAGGCAGACGGTTCGCAATCAGGGCCTCAAGGGTGAAGATAGGCCGACTTGTGGCCTTTAACCTTGAATATTGTAATGCTTTGATANGTAAATATTCTATTAGGTGTTGGCTCATCCTATACGGGAAATCATTTAAGGTGTGGGATACACTCAGGCAGACTGTAACGCCCCAAAAACCCCATTGGGTGACATTACATTCTAAAAACCATTCACCNTAACCTTGAATATTGTAATGCTTTGATAAAAGCATGTTTTTGGGCATGTAAATTTATGTAAATACGTTGTAATGGACTTGTATAAATGAGGTTTTATGTAGAAAACTTCATTATATATGTTATGGATGAAAATGAGATGGTTTGGAATGGTTTTAAAATGAAAAACAGGTGAAACAGGCAAAGGAGGGCAAAATGTACTGTAACTGTGCACCGGTACAATTTGTCCAGAGGGCAGAGAGTACTGATATTGTATGTCTAGAAGGAAAAGTGTATCGGTACTATCTGTCCAGAAGGCAAACCGTACCAGTACTGTTTCCTAAAATTTGAAATTTTAAAACAAAAGTGTCGTGCTCTTGACCTTTGATTCCTTTGGTTCCAGAGACGTAATTGGACAATAAAGAGGCATGAATTGTGATATTTTGAGCCACAGTTGTATTAAATGACAAAAAATACACGGGTTACACGTGTGGGTTAAAATTCCGGTTAAAGAGATACTATTAGTGTGATGTCAAATTAAGCGGCATTCATGGGCATTTTTGCAGTTTGACGGGTCGTCAACGAGACCCCCGATTTTAGGGACGTCACAAAAATATTAAATGATTACTAGAAAACAAAGATTAATTTTAAATACAAATTAAAGTGAAGCAAAGTGACTAACGGAAAAAATACTCAAATTTGACAAATAGTAAAGCGTCGGGAATCCCTTGCACAAATCTGGTATTTTAATTATTCTCAATTCATTGAATAACTCAACTGAGAACTCAATTCTCAAAATTCTCAATCGAAAGGTATAGTTTTATAAACCAAGATTAAACCAAATGTAACCCATTGAAAAATCATTCACCACTTTTAAGATACGTAAATTATTTTCACTATTATGAAAATCCAA
>CAUOFW020008392.1:20249-68610 GCA_963454935.2 Ilex paraguariensis | reverse complement strand
ATATATATATGGTTTATTCTTAAGTCATTACATATAGAAGAATCACTAAACAAGTACATTAATATATTAATGTAAACATATGGGGTTTTACACCTTTAAGGTCTAATAAGAAAGCACAACCCTTTACTATCCAAGGAGCACCATAGTGCAGATTTTTGGTCAACTTCATAGAATAAACTGATTTGACTCAGGTATTTCTAGGAGGTGTAACCTATATGGTTGGAAAGATATACGAGTTAGGGTTCTAACAAAAATAACGGTGCACAATTCGGACTTTCCAATAAAGAGTTATGATGAAATTAGCGAAAGGTAGTTTGCCGGACAGATTTTTGGACAGTGTAGACACTACTTCGTAATATGGACATAACTCCTTCCTCCTAGTTCCGATTGAGATGATTATAGGTGATATGGAATCCTAAGAGAGAGTTCTACAAATTTCATGTTTTAAGTTTTGAGAGATATAGACTGCATCAAGGTCGAAANGTATGTCTAGAAGGAAAAGTGTATCGGTACTATCTGTCCAGAAGGCAAACCGTACCGGTACTGTTTCCTAAAATTTGAAATTTTAAAACAAAAGTGTCGTGCTCTTGACCTTTGATTCCTTTGGTTCCAGAGACGTAATTGGATAATAAAGAGGCATGAATTGTGATATTTTGAGCCACAGTTGTATTAAATGACAAAAAATACACGGGTTACACGTGTGGGTTAAAATTCCGGTTAAAGAGATACTATTAGTGTGATGTCAAATTAAGCGGCATTCATGGGCATTTTTGCAGTTTGACGGGTCGTCAACGAGACCCCCGATTTTAGGGACGTCACAAAAATATTAAATGATTACTAGAAAACAAAGATTAATTTTAAATACAAATTAAAGTGAAGCAAAGTGACTAACGGAAAAAATACTCAAATTTGACAAATAGTAAAGCGTCGGGAATCCCTTGCACAAATCTGGTATTTTAATTATTCTCAATTCATTGAATAACTCAACTGAGAACTCAATTCTCAAAATTCTCAATCGAAAGGTATAGTTTTATAAACCAAGATTAAACCAAATGTAACCCATTGAAAAATCATTCACCACTTTTAAGATACGTAAATTATTTTCACTATTATGAAAATCCAACGACGACAAAATACTCAGGAAGTAATATTGTAGGAAAGAATTAAATCAATATAGATAAATATTTGATCCAAACATAATTAAAGAGTTAATCCATTCAATAGAAAAATCTTGACTAAATCCATAAATAGAATAAATTCTATGACTATTTGAAAAAGAAAACATCAACAATAAATTGAGAATGATAGAACGAAAGAGTTTTACTAATTAGAAATCAAATGCTTAAATTAAAAATAAATAAAATACCATCTACTGTGCAAGTTCATCCCTCGCCCTACCTGAGAATTTAGTTACTCATAAATATAATGGACAACAAAAATCTCCTGAAAAAATAGAGTAAATTGGTAGGCATCAGCATTTTTCTCCTCCTCCTGATCTACGTCTACTCCCAGCGCCAAGAACACAGCCGCCGCCCTTCTAACTTTTCTTCCAGCCGCCTCCCAGCAAAAGAACAGCAAGACTAGGTTTTAAAAGTCAATCTCCATTTTTTTTAAGAAAAGATCTTTTCCTCCCCTCTTGATTCTAACATTTTTACTTCAGCCTCTAAAACCCAAATCTTGTGTAATTTGATAAAGATAAAGCCCAATAAAAATTATGAGTGTTGGGCCCATGTGAAAGTTGTATCAGTTTCAGCCTTTTTACTCTATGGACTGCCATCAAAATAAAAATAAATATAAAAGCCGAATAATAAAGTCCAAAAAATGTTAAGTGTAAAGTCCAATTGTAAATTATCTCTCACCAACCAAAATGAAATATTTAAGATTTAAAATATTATAAAATCATACTCAAATATATCTTAGTGTGAATAGATATTAAATTCAATAATATAAATTATATCTAATTATTTCTATTCACATTTTAGCATTTTAATCCAATAATAGGGTATTCAGACTGCATTTTCACGCACTCATAACACCCCCAACTTATTCATTGCTAGTCCCTAGCAATTTTCATTCCGAAAACAACGAAAGAGCCCAAGGAAAATCATAGACAAAGGCTACCAAGTCACACTTTCCATATTCACATATCAAAGCAATCTTAAGAATTCAATAAACTTATCATAAGCAAACCACCTGAAGCAATCCACAGAGTGTGTGTGTGTGTGTTCCAAACTATATCCATCTAACCAGAAGCCCTGACACATGCAACATCGAGAACATCTCAAGTGAAAGGTTCAACTCCATAACTCACGGGTATAAAAGTGTTTCATGTGGAGATTCTCTCTATGGAATTGACAATGGGTGTGCACACACTCTCATGGGGAATTAGATAATTTTGTACAAGCAACAAACAAACATTGATCTTTTGATAGAAATACTAACAAATGAAACTTCCTCCACGCTTTCTTAAAAGCTTACTTAGAATTAGAAAGGTTAACACAAAAGGTTGTAATGTGGCTTAGGTTTAAGGCTATAAAAAAATGAAAATGATTCAAAAACTTTCAAGTACATACAAACGGAATCTTGTTAAATCTCTCAATAAACCACATTTCTCACTTGATGTACTCTTCAGCCTTTCAAGTCATCGAATAATGCCTATTTTTTCTTTTCTTATTTTTTTAGAAATAATTTGGTGAACAATTATTTCACCCTGGTATTTTGCTATTTCTACCTAGCCTTTTTTTTTTAGCAGCGAACTCACTTGAACACCTTGTAACTCATGTTCTTCCCTTTCCTCTCTTTCCCTTTTTTTTTTCCAAAAACAATTCCACATCTAGTACACACTTGGAAGTAACAAAGGTGAGGAAAATCAATGTATAGGTTATACTCCAATGTGGAGAGGTATGGATAATGTAGGCATATGAAAAGAAAAAGCTACATGTGTTTATTGGCTCAAAGTTGGCTACTAGGGGTCTCTGGTAGAAAGGGTTAGCTTGAAAGGTTCAAACGTTGATCCTAAGTTGATCTTTGTCATATCCCAAGTATATTCACCATCTTACCACAAACCATGTAATGATATTCTCAAAAGAAGTACCCAGTTCAACAGATCAATGAACGCTTATCACAATTTACTGCATTTGTAGGCCCTCAATCTTCTTCAAAAGTCACATGAATACTTAAGCAAAAGAGTTCTCTAGCTACATGTGTCAAACCACCATCTTATCACAAAGCTTGGATGAGTGCATTAAGGGTTCTTTGAATGCTTCAGCAAAAATTGATTATAGTGGGTTTAGAGAATTCACGAAGATGGCTATGAATGAGAATAAATACAAATGTGAAAAGGATGCACGTGATGTAAAATTAAAAATATTTGACACATGAAAATATGCCACAGAGTTTCAACAAGCATTTTAAATATTAAATTTGCACCACCACCCCCCAACTTAAATGAAACATTGTTCCCAATGTTTAAGAATCAAATTTGAATGGGGAGTAACTAAAAAGGGTAGAATACACCTGATGAGTAATGTGGGTAGTTCGTTAAGCACCCAAGATGGTATCCTGAAATGACAAAATGAAACTAACTTGCAAATAAAAACAAAGGAAACAACAACAAACTAAAAGGAAAATAAAGGAACTAAAAATAATAAAATTAAATTAAATAAATAAAACAAAACAAAACAAATAAAATAAATAAAGAAAAATATACATGTGTGGTGTGGTCAAGGTTGATAGACCGGATCCTCAAGTGTAATGTCTTCCACTTCCAAAACTTGCCTATCAATTAATACTTTAAGGCGTTAACCATTTATTGTAAAGATCCGACCATCTTTAGGATTCTCTATTTTTATCGTCCCATGTGCAAAAACATTCTTTACTACAAAAGGGTCGGTCCACCTAGACCTAAGTTTTTCGGGGTGTTTATGGAGTCTAGAATCATATAAGAACACTCGATCATTAGGCTTAAAATTGTTTCTCAAAATATTTTTATCATGAAACGCTTTCATTTTAGCCTTATAGATTTTAGAGTTCTCATAAGCATCATTTCTTAACTCCTCTAACTCGGTCAACTAAAATTTTCTAAGCTTACCTGTTTCTCCCATGTCAAAATTGAAATGTTTGATGGCCTAATAAGCTTGATGCTCAAGCTCCACAGGTAACTGGCAAGGCTTTTCAAAAACAAGCCTTTAAGGTGATATGCCTAAAGTAGTTTTGAAAGTTGTACGGTAGGCCCAAAGCGCATCAACTAGTCTCAAAGACCAATCCATGCGATCCGGGTTGACCCTTTTTTCTTAAATTTGCTTAATTTCCCTATTTGCAAGTTATACCTATCCACTTGTCTAAGGGTGGTAGGAAATAGAGATCTTATATACCACCCCATATTTTTTCATCAAAGCCTCAAAAGAACAGTTGTAAAAATGAGTACCTCAGTCACTAATGATAGCACGTGGTATACCAAATTGAGATAACACAGTATCTTTGAGAAATTTAATTACCGTCCTATTATCATTGCTCTTTCAAGATGCTGTCTCTACCCATTTTGACACATAATCTATTGTCACAATAATACATTGATATCCAAAAGAAGGAAGAAATTGTCCCATAAAATCAATGTCCTAACAATCAAAACTTTCAATCACTAAAATTGGGTTTAAGGGCATCATATTACGACGGGACATAGCATCCTTTTTTGTAAGAAAGTACTTAAGGGTTGCATGATCTGTGAAAATAATAATAGGAGAACCAATCAAGTAAGCACGAAACTTATCCAAAGCAAACACTACAGCTAGCAACTCTTTTTCTGTGGTGGAGTAATTCATCTGAGCACTATTTAGAGTTCTACTAGCATAATAAATGACGAAAGGTTTCCCCTCCCTTCTCTGTCCAAGAACAACACCTACAACAAAATCATTAACATCACACATGATCTCAAAAGATAAAGTCCAATCAGGTGGCTGCATTATGGGTGCTGAGGTAAGCTTGTGAATTAACATTTTAAAGGCCTCTTGACAAGCTTGTGTTCACTCAAATGGAGCATCTTTAGCTAGAAGGTCACATAATGGTCTAGATATGGTGGAAAAATTCTGTATGAACTTCCTATAAAAGCCCGCATGACCAAGAAAAGATCTCATATCCTTTGTTGTCCTAGGTGTAGGCAACTTAGAGATTAATTCAATCTTAGATTGATCAACTTCTATACACTTAGAAGAAATAACATTCCCTAAGACAATATCTGAAGGTACCATAAAGTGACATTTCTTCCAATTCAAAACCAATTTCTTTTCCTCACAACAAGTCAATACTCTCTCTAAATTCAATAAGCATGCATTAAAAGAATATCCAAAAATAGTTTAGTCATCCATAAAAACTTTCATGCAATTTTCAACCATGTCACTAAAAATATGCTCATCATTCAACGTTGAAAAGTAGTAGGTGCATTACACAATCCAAATGGCATTCTACGAAAAGCCTAAGTACCAAAAGGACAAGTGAAAGTGATTTTTTCCTGGTTTGCTAATGCAATTTCAATTTGATAATAACTAGAATAACTATCCAAGAAACAATAGAAAGGATGACTAGCCACATGCTTAAGAATTTGATCAATAAAAAGGAGATGCAAATGGTCTTTCCGGGTGCCAACATTCAATTTTCTGTAATCAATGCACATTAACCACCCAGTCACAAGTTTTGTAGGGACTAACTCTCCTAGGTCATTCTTCACCACAGTAACACCTGACTTTTTAGGGACAACCTGTGTAGGACTTACCCATTCACTATTAGAAATTGGATATATGATTCCTCCATCTAATAGTTTCAACACTTCATTCTTTACCACTTCTTTCATAGTGGGATTAAGCATATGCTAGGGGTCTCTATGAGGGCCAGTTCCTTCCTCCAAATTAATTTTATGAGAACAAACCAGGGGACTAACACATTTTATATCAGCAATGCTCCAACCCAAGGTTGACTTATGCTTACTTAGGGTTCGAATTAATTTTTTACCTTGATACTTAGACAATTCAAATGAGATAATAGCAGGAAAAGTATCACCTGGACCAAGGAAAAATATGCTTTAAGCCCTTAGGCAGAGGCTTCAATTCAACTTTGGGTGCTTTCACACTTGAAGGAATTTTTTTTTCACCTTTCTCAGGCAACTCTTCAATCTTCGGTTGCCACGCCCGAGTGCCATAGTCCTGAGTCCGATCAAAAATAGTGGAACTATCTAGTACATCAGATGGACCACTCATAGAATCAAACTTAGAATGAACAAGAAAATACTTAAGGGGATCAAAATCATGAGCTATAGAAACTCCCCTATCCATGGGTGAGTCAATCATGTATGTTTGGAGGCTCTCGTCATCATCTGCTGGCTGTTTTGCAATATGAAAAATATTTACCTCGAGAGTCATGTTTCCAAAAGACAACTTCATGAGCCCGTTCCTACAATTAATAAGAGTATTAGCGATGGCAAGAAAAGGCCTACCTAAAATCAAAGGAATTTTAGAAGTCATATCAACAACAGAGCTAGCGTTAAGGATCAGGAAATCAAGAATATAATAAAATTTATCAATTTGAATTAGAACATCTTCTACCACACCCTGAGGTATTTTGACTGAACGGTCAGCCAATTGCAATACCATAGTGGTTGGGTTGATTTCTCCCAACACCAACTGCAAATAAATATAATATGGCATTAGATTCACGCTAGCTCCTAAATCTAGCAAAGCTAGCCCAAACTCATGAGTTCCAATGCTGCACACAATGGTTGGACAACCAGGATCCTTGTACTTGGGAGGAATCCATTGCTCAATTAGACCACTAACTTGCTCTATCAGGAATGTTGTCTTTTTCACATTGTGCTTCCTATAAACTGTACACAAATCCTTAAGAACTTTTGCATAAGTAGGAACTTGTTTAATCACATGCAAAAGAGGAAGATAGATTTGTACCTCCCTTAAATTCTCTAGGATTTCATTGTTAGGATCCAGAGTTTGCTTGCTTGATTTTAAAACTTGAGGGAATGGTACCTTAAGAAGACTCTTGTCACCTCAAGTTCCTTTGGCAGCTCGGCAACACTACTATCTTGATCCTTTCCTACATCCTCTGATTTGTTTGTTGTTGGGATGTATAATGAATCACCATTTCGTGTCATAATGACATTCACATCCTTCAAATTCTCTTGTGCCAAGTGTTGACCATGGGGTGCGGAATAACCTTGAGAAGAGAACTTATCTCGCTCATTCACACTCAAGGAGCTCATCAATTTGGACACTTGGCTTTTTATCTCTTTGTTTTCTTCAACAAACCTGCAAAATCAAAGATTCAAACTTTTGATCAATCTTACCTTGTGTCTCAATAAAAGCATGCAAAGTGTCTTCTAAAAGACTCCTAGAAGATGAAGGTGCATGATAAGGTGCAAGATATGATCTAAGGGGTTGTGCAGGCGGCTGATTTTCAGAGTTCCAGGTAAAATTGGGGTGATTGCACCACCTTGGATTATAGGTATCAAAGTAAGGTGTAAAAGGCTTCTTGTACATGCCTAAGACATTACATTGTTCCTCATATATCCCTCTCATCTCAGCAAGTGTGGGACATTCTTGAGCGAGGTGATCTACCCCGCCACACACAAAACATGGTCCAAAAGACTCTACATGATTAGCCACGTGTGTTGGTTTTAGGTCCTTAGTCTTTAACATATCTAGCTCCCTAGTGAGCATCTCAACCTTGGCCTTTAGGCTATCCTCTTCCATGAGATGGTAAATTCCACCACCATTTGAGTTTCCTACAGGTTGTGACCTATTTGTGCTTTTAGTAGCACTAGGTACAATCTAAGTGTGAGCTTTTTCAGCAAGCTCATTGAGGTATTCTATGGCCTCATCCGAATTTTTTTGTAAGAACTCACCATTACACATCATCTCCACAAATTGGCGCTCTCTAGGTGTAAGTCCCTCATAAAATGTAACCCCCCAAAAACCACCCTGGGAGGCATTACTACCTATAACCATTCATATCATGAGAGCAACTAATAAATTCATAAATAACTGGGGGTCCTTAATTTAACAAANATGTAACGCCCCAAAAACCACCCTGGGAGGCATTACTACCTATAACCATTCATATCATGAGAGCAACTAATAAATTCATAAATAACTGGGGGTCCTTAATTTAACAAAATTTGAGCAGAGTCTCCTTTGTTCAGGGAGCTCTACTCAAAATACAAACTGTGCAATTATACTACTTTGACCACACCGGGTCCATTTATCCATAGAATATTTTTAACATTGTCCAAAAGAATATGCCAAACCATGGCATTAACATCTCNTCCAAATTAATTTTATGAGAACAAACCAGGGGACTAACACATTTTATATCAGCAATGCTCCAACCCAAGGTTGACTTATGCTTACTTAGGGTTCGAATTAATTTTTTACCTTGATACTTAGACAATTCAAATGAGATAATAGCAGGAAAAGTATCACCTGGACCAAGGAAAAATATGCTTTAAGCCCTTAGGCAGAGGCTTCAATTCAACTTTGGGTGCTTTCACACTTGAAGGAATTTGTTTTTCACCTTTCTCAGGCAACTCTTCAATCTTCGGTTGCCACGCCCGAGTGCCATAGTCCTGAGTCCTATCAAAAATAATGGAACTATCTAGTACATTAGATGGACCACTCATAGAATCAAACTTAGAATGAACAAGAAAATACTTAAGGGGATCAAAATCATGAGCTATAGAAACTCCCCTATCCATGGGTGAGTCAATCATGTATGTTTGGAGGCTCTCGTCATCATCTGCTGGCTGTTTTGCAATATGAAAAATATTTACCTCGAGAGTCATGTTTCCAAAAGACAACTTCATGAGCCCGTTCCTACAATTAATAAGAGTATTAGCGATGGCAAGAAAAGGCCTACCTAAAATCAAAGGAATTTTAGAAGTCGTATCAATAACAGAGCTAGCGTTAAGGATTAGGAAATCAAGAATATAATAAAATTTATCAATTTGAATTAGAACATCTTCTACCACACCCTAAGGTATTTTGACTGAACGGTCAGCCAATTGTAATACCATAGTGGTTGGGTTGATTTCTCCCAACACCAACTGCAAATAAATATAATATGGCATTAGATTCACGCTAGCTCCTAAATCTAGCAAAGCTAGCCCAAACTCATGAGTTCCAATGCTGCACACAATGGTTGGACAACCAGGATCCTTGTACTTGGGAGGAATCCATTGCTCAATTAGACCACTAACTTGCTCTATCAGGAATGTTGTCTTTTTCACATTGTGCTTCCTATAAACTGTACACAAATCCTTAAGAACTTTTGCATAAGTAGGAACTTGTTTAATCACATGCAAAAGAGGAAGATAGATTTGTACCTCCCTTAAATTCTCTAGGATTTCATTGTTAGGATCCAGAGTTTGCTTGCTTGATTTTAAAACTTGAGGGAATGGTACCTTAAGAAGACTCTTGTCACCTCAAGTTCCTTTGGCAGCTCGGCAACACTACTATCTTGATCCTTTCCTACATCCTCTGATTTGTTTGTTGTTGGGATGTATAATGAATCACCACTTCGTGTCATAATGACATTCACATCCTTCAAATTCTCTTGTGCCAAGTGTTGACCATGGGGTGCAGACTAACCTTGAGAAGAGAACTTATCTCGCTCATTCACACTCAAGGAGCTCATCAATTTGGACACTTGGCTTTTTATCTCTTTGTTTTCTTCAACAAACCTGCAAAATCAAAGATTCAAACTTTTGATCAATCTTACCTTGTGTCTCAATAAAAGCATGCAAAGTGTCTTCTAAAAGACTCCTAGAAGATGAAGGTGCATGATAAGGTGCAAGATATGATCTAAGGGGTTGTGCAGGCGGCTGATTTTCAGAGTTCCAGGTAAAATTGGGGTGATTGCACCACCTTGGATTATAGGTATCAAAGTAAGGTGTAAAAGGCTTCTTGTACATGCCTAAGACATTACATTGTTCCTCATATATCCCTCTCATCTCAGCAAGTGTGGGACATTCTTGAGCGAGGTGATCTACCCCGCCACACACAAAACATGGTCCAAAAGACTCTACATGATTAGCCACGTGTGTTGGTTTTAGGTCCTTAGTCTTTAACATATCTAGCTCCCTAGTGAGCATCTCAACCTTGGCCTTTAGGCTATCCTCTTCCATGAGATGGTAAATTCCACCACCATTTGGGTTTCCTACAGGTTGTGACCTATTTGTGCTTTTAGTAGCACTAGGTACAATCTAAGTGTGAGCTTTTTCAGCAAGCTCATTGAGGTATTCTATGGCCTCATCCGAATTTTTTTGTAAGAACTCACCATTACACATCATCTCCACAAATTGGCGCTCTCTAGGTGTAAGTCCCTCATAAAATGTAACCCCCCAAAAACCACCCTGGGAGGCATTACTACCTATAACCATTCATATCATGAGAGCAACTAATAAATTCATAAATAACTGGGGGTCCTTAATTTAACAAAATTTGAGCAGAGTCTCCTTTGTTCAGGGAGCTCTACTCAAAATACAAACTGTGCAATTATACTACTTTGACCACACCGGGTCCATTTATCCATAGAATATTTTTAACATTGTCCAAAAGAATATGCCAAACCATGGCATTAACATCTCNCAAGTAAAGTCCAAGCTCTAGAGACCTTGTTGTTCCCTTTTCTTTCTCCCTTAATCTTCCTTTAGGGTTCTAAGAGGTGTGGAATGAAAGGGGAGTGAAAGAAATGAGAGAAAAGGGGCTGAATATGGGGTTTTAGATATAGCAGCCTCGAATTTCATTGTTCATGGGTTGTTTGGGTCTTCTCCAAAAATTACGATTTTGCCATTAAAATCTCCAATTNGCTCTTCCCTTTTCTTTCTCCCATAATCTTCCTTTAGGGTTCTAAGAGGTGTGGAATGAAAGGGGAGTGAAAGAAATGAGAGAAAAGGGGCTGAATATGGGGTTTTAGATATAGCAGCCTCGAATTTCATTGTTCATGGGTTGTTTGGGTCTTCTCCAAAAATTACGATTTTACCATTAAAATCTCCAATTTGATCCATATGACTACCCTAAGGTTTTTCGACATTCCGGATTCATTTTTAATGTTATTGTAAACTAAAAAAAATTATTTTTATGATTTATTTCAAAACTAATATAAATTCACACTCAAAATATTAAAATTTCTATTTTATTCTTCCGAACCGCTATAGGTGTTATTCTTACGGTTTCAATATATATGGTTTATTCTTAAGTCATTACATATATATAAGAATCACTAAACAAGTACATTACTATATNAAATTATTTTTATGATTTGTTTCAAAACTAATATAAATTCACACTCAAAATATTAAAATTTCTATTTTATTCTTTCGAACCGCTATAGGTGTTATTCTTACGGTTTCAATATATATATGGTTTATTCTTAAGTCATTACATATATATAAGAATCACTAAACAAGTACATTACTATATTAATATAAATATATGGGGGTTTACACCTTCAAGGTCTAAGAAGAAAGCACAACACTTTACTATCCAAGGAACACCATAATGCAGATTTTTAGTCATCTTCGGAGAATAAATTGATTTGACTCAGGTATTTCTAGTATGTGTGACCTATATGGTTGGAAAGATATACGAGTTAGGGTTCTAACAAAAATAACGGGGCGCAATTTGAACTTTCCAACCAAGAGTTATGATCAAATTAGTGAAAGGTAATCTGNAATGCAGATTTTTAGTCATCTTTGGAGAATAAACTGATTTGACTCAGGTATTTCTAGTATGTGTGACCTATATGGTTGGAAAGATATACGAGTTAGGGTTCTAACAAAAATAACGGGGCGCAATTTGAACTTTCCAACCAAGAGTTATGATCAAATTAGTGAAAGGTAATCTGCCGGACTACTTGGTTCTTCTATACTTGTTTGGAGCCTAAATATACTTATTATTCTTATATTTTGATTTAAGATATAAATAAAGATGTTAAATGAAAAACAAAGCTAATTGGACGATTGTNGAGCGCAATTTGAACTTTCCAACCAAGAGTTATGATCAAATTTGTGAAAGGTAATCTGCCGGACTGCTTGGTTCTTCTATACTTGTTTGGAGCCTAAATATACTTATTATTCTTATATTTTGATTTAAGATATAAATAAAGATGTTAAATGAAAAACAAAGCTAATTGGACGATTGTTGATAGTTTAGAAATGTGGGTGTTTACATAAAAATAGCTCACTAAGCGTCAATTCTCATACCCATGGTGAGAACACACACTCAACAACTCCTTAAATCTCTCCCAAGATTGATACAAAGCCTTACTATCCTTTTGTGCAAGGGTGGAGATTTGTCTTTTTAAAGCGTTGGTCTTATGTTGGGGGAAATATTTATTAAAGAAGACCTGAGTCATCTCACTCCATGATTCAATAGATCGTGGTCTCAGCAAGTATAGCCAACTTTTAGCTCTATCGTTCAAAGAGAAAGGAAAGAACTTAAGTCTCACAACATCATCAAGTGCAATTTGATTATGAAAAATTGCAACTACTTCCTCAAACTCTCTAATGTGCACATATGGATTTTCATTTTCCTAGCCACAAAAATTAGGGAGTAACTGTATCATATTTGTTTTAAAATCCAGTTGGCGAGTATTAGCTGAAAACACGATGCATGAGAGTGTGGCTGTGCGTGTAGGGTGGAGGTAAGCATGAAGAGTTCAAGTGGGTTGATCTTCGTGTTCTCTCATTTCTTCGGGACTCAATGAATTGTCAAATAAAGGATTTAAAAAAAAATGATTCTAACTCTACCACAGGCCTACGAGAAAATCTACCCAAGACGTCTATATATCTGTGCATGTACAGCAACGAAATACTAAAAGAATAAAAACACTATAAAAAGAAAGAATAATAATAATAATAATAATAATAATAATAATAATAATAATAATAATAATAATAATAATAATAATAATAATAATAATAATAATAATAATAATAATAATAATAATAATAATAATAATAATAATAATAATAATAATAACAACAATTCAGCAAGCTAGAAAAAGGAACAAAGTTACCACTTTTGCAAACTGTTGAAAAGAAAAACTATCTAGCAATTATTCTACTGTCTCCCCAGCAACGGCGTCAAAATTCGATTATGCCCAAAGAATAACGTGTCAGTTGTAGTACAACTTTGGGGTGTCGATTCTAAAGATAGACAAATTAATAGAATAATAGAAGGAACAAAGAAACTAAAGAAAAATATTAAATGATTACTGGAGAACAAAGATTAATTTTAAATGTAAATTAAGGTGAAGCAAAGTGACTAACGAAAAAAATACTCTAATTTGACAAACAGTAAAGCGTCGGGAATACCTTGTATAAATCTGGTAATTTTATTATTCTTAATTCATTGAATAACTCAACTGAGAACTCAATTCCTAAAATTTCCAATCGAAAGGTATAGATTTATAAACCAAGATTAAACCAAATGTAACCCATTGAAAAATCATTCACCACTTTTAAAATAAGTAAATTATTTTCACTATTGGGAAAATCCAACAACGACAATATACTCAAGAAGCAATATTGCAGCAAATAATTAAATCAATATAGATAAATATTTGATCCAAACATAATCAAAGAGTTAATCCATTCAATAGAAAAATCCTGACTAAATCCATAAATAGAATAAATTCTATGATTATTCAGAGAAAAAAACATCNGGCAATATACTCAAGAAGCAATATTGCAGCAAATAATTAAATCAATATAGATAAATATTTCATCCAAACATAATCAAAGAGTTAATCCATTCAATAGAAAAATCCTGACTAAATCCATAAATAGAATAAATTCTATGATTATTCAGAGAAAAAAACATCAACAATAAATTGAGAATAATAAAACAAAAGAGTTTTACTAATTAGAAATCAAATGCATAAATTAAAAATAAATAAAATATTATATACTGTGCAAGTTCATCCCTCGCCCTACCTGAGAATTTAGTTATCCATAAATATAATGTACAACAAAAATCTCCTGCAAAAATAGAGTAAACTGGCAGGCGTTGGCATTTTTCTCCTCCTCCTGATTTGCGTTTGCTCCCAGTGCCAAGAACACAGTTGCCGCCCTTCTGCTTTCTCTTCCAGCCGCCTCCTAGCAAAAGAATAGCAAGACTANAGTTATCCATAAATATAATGTACAACAAAAATCTCTTGCAAAAATAGAGTAAACTGGCAGGCGTTGGCATTTTTCTCCTCCTCCTGATCTGCGTTTGCTCCCAGCGCCAAGAACACAGCTGCCGCCCTTCTGCTTTCTCTTCCAGCCGCCTCCTAGCAAAAGAATAGCAAGACTAGGTTTTAAAAGTCAATCTCCTCATTTTTGAAGAAAAGACCTTTTCCTCCCTTCTTGATTCTAACATTTTTACTTTAGCCCCTAAAGCCCAAATCTTGTATAATTTGAGAAAGATAAAGCCCAATAAAAATTATGAGTGTTGGGCCCATGTGAAAGCTGTATCAGTTTTACCCTTTTTACTCCATGACTTTTACGTCATGAACTGCCATCAAAATAAAAACAAATATAAAAGCCGAATAATAAAGTCCAAAAAATGTTAAGTGTAAAGTTCAATTGTAAATTATCTCTCATCAACCAATAATGCAATATTTAAGATGTAAAATATTATAAAATCATGCACAAATATATCTAAGTGTGAATAGATATTAAATTCAATAACATAAATTATATTTAATTATTTCTATTCACATTTTAACATTTTAATCTAATAATAGGGTATTTAGAATTCACTTTCGCGCACTCATCAGGTGACCACCTTCATCATTTGATTCATAATCTGACAATTTTGCACCATTTTTCACACCATCATTCTCTAATTCAAAATTCACCAGCTACAAAGAACTTAGACTCGAATCACTCTCAGTGTGCAGACACCACCCACCATTATCATTGAATTGTATATCCGTAGTAGCATTACTTCCATCTTACCTAGTGGATTGGGGATGAGCAACTTCTTCTACCAATGGTGGCACAATCTTAACTCCTTTGATATACAAATGAATTTTTCCAGGGTTTCTGTGCAACTTAAACATTTCCACCAAATCTGAATCTCTTTTCACATCTACTTGTTCTCTTAACTCGAAAAAGCCACAACATAATCACATCAAGAAACTTATGTGTGAAGGAATGTCTTTTAGGATAGTTTCTCTCTCTCTCTCACACACACATAGATATATATATATATATATNCCCTCTCTCTCACACACACACATAAATATATATATATGTATCAGTTAACAAATCAAAGTAACAATATGTATCGGGATCAACATTCTTCAGAGTGTAATGTTGCCCCAAGTGACGAACATTAATATTGTGTATGTAAATACTCCCCATCCTACAAATGTTCATTGCATCATGACTAGCACAACTAAATGTGAAAACATGCAGTAAAGAAGAAGAATGATAACCAAATACTCCTAAATATGCAAACATGCAAAACACACACATGCGCACAAACACACACAATTATGAAACCAAATAGTTTGTTGTTCCAAGAAATTATGAAAAAATAAAAAATATAATTTTCTATTGGACAAACAACTCAAACCCTAGAAAATAAAGTTTTAACACAACTAAATACCCAAATAAAACACCAATTGTTAATGTTTACACTCAAACCTTAAACCCTAAATTTCCCCAAAAAACCCTAACATAGAAAGAAAGTCTTGATTAAACACTCGCAAGATGTCTGTATCTCTTATGATAGTGTACACATGCAACAAACAAAAAATAGGTAAAGGAAAAACTTACTGGTAAAGAAAATCCACCTCGAAACCATTAAAAACAACCACATAAAACCGGTTAAACCAATCTAATACAAATATCGCATTTTCATACATGATCAAAGCTTGTTCTAGATAGGTCTTCACAATTGCTCTTCTGGTTGGTATCTACAACTCTTCACAACTGCTCTTCTCTTTCCTCTCGCATATGAAAGGGTTAGTAAGCTTTTGGGTTTCATTTTTGTTCTCAAAGCGAGGGTAATTTACCTTGGCAATGAACTGGCACCTCATTGATGACTCTATGTATGAGTTGCAAATAGATGTGATATGGTGCCAAAGAGCATCTACGCAAACTAGTGAAAGCACACACGCATTGCATGTGAACTATTCTAAAATTCACATAGGATAAAATATTTTTGTGNAGCTTGTTCTAGATAGGTCTTCACAATTGCTCTTCTGGTTGGTATCTACAACTCTTCACAACTGCTCTTCTCTTTCCTCTCGCATATGAAAGGGTTAGTAAGCTTTTGGGTTTCATTTTTGTTCTCAAAGCGAGGGTAATTTACCTTGGCAATGAACTAGCACCTCATTGATGACTCTGTGTATGAGTTGCAAATAGATGTGATATGGTGCCAAAGAGCATCTACGCAAACTAGTGAAAGCACACGCATTGCATGTGAACTATTCTAAAATTCACATAGGATAAAATATTTTTGTGATGTAGATTATAAGATTTTTATTATTTTATATTTTAAAAAAAACAAGTGGTCTTTGACCACATCACTGCAAAAAACCACTTTAACCACGGATTAAGTGGTTTTCTAGGATTTAAAATGGGCATGAACCGTACTATTAAAAAAAAATATTAAAGACTTTAAGACCACATTAACCATTCAACTCAAATCAAAGCACGAGACATGCTAATGTTAGTTGAAATGTTATTCAAGGTAAATTCCTATCAGAACATTACTCAATTCAAGATTTATTATTGTACTACTTTTAGCCCATAAGTTAAATTAGAAATCGTATGAGGATCCCGAATCAGCAAATAATAAAACCATTAGGCNGTACCCTACTATTAAAAAAAATATTAAAGACTTTAAGACCACATTAACCATTCAACTCAAATCAAAGCACGAGACATGCTAATGTTAGTTGAAATGTTATTCAAGGTAAATTCCTATCAGAACATTACTCAATTCAAGATTTATTATTGTACTANCACGAGACATGCTAATGTTAGTTGAAATGTTATTCAAGGTAAATTCCTATCAGAACATTACTCAATTCAAGATTTATTATTGTACTACTTTTAGCCCATAAGTTAAATTAGAAATCGTATGAGGATCCCGAATCAGCAAATAATAAAACCATTAGGCATAAGAGATCACACACATATTAATGAAAAAAATTGCAAATTTTACAAAGTAATGTAGTGTAATACATGATTTTGTAGTAATACTTAAAATTTCCCTCATCACAAGTGAGTTCTTTGAACATCCAATTGTTACAAAATTCAATACGGTGACTACTCCATGCATTTTTTCCTAGAGATTCACTCCACCAAAGTGTTAAGGGCATGCCACATGTTCTACCACTTTGTAGATTTTGATATCAAGTTCTCCAAAAGATGACTTCTTTTTTAGATAAAATAATAAATTAAATTATGAGAAAAAAAAAAGTATTTTCTCTCAGTCTCATAAAACAAAAGGTAAAGGGTATAATAAAAGGGTCAAGTGTAGTAATATTTCCATCATTTTCATGGCAATATCAATAGTAACATTTTTATTGTTTTTTATCGTCAATGAAAAATATAACATGACTCAAGAGCACTATTTTTTTCTACTTTTCTGTACAAAGTAGAGAGTTGGTAAAAGCAACAAACAAATTCACAAAATTGGATAAATAAGCTTGCTAAAAAGAAAAGCTTCTTTACTTTGCTCAAGTCCGTTTTGCTCTATCAAAATGTTGGTGCAATCTTGTTGTGATGATATGTGAAACTTGTTTGGAAGACGAACTAATATATTCACAACATAGAAGGGAAACAACCTAAAATTTTAAAATATTAATTACAGTGATTATGATATGAAAAATGCTAATAAAAATCAAGATATATATTAGTATTATCTATATTATAAATTAGATGTACACTGAATATATATTTTTTGAAGTATAAATAGATGTATACGTATAGATATAGATATTCATAAAGATTATATATGTGGAAATGAAAGTNATAGTGTAATACATGATTTTGTAGTAACACTTAAAATTTCTCTCATCACAAGTGAGTTCTTAGAACATCCAATTATTACAAAATTCAAAACGGCACCTACTCCATGTATTTTTCCCTAGAGATTCACTCCACCAAAGTGTCAAGGGCAAGTCACATGTTCTACCACTTTGAAGATTTTGATATTAAGTTCTCTAAAAGATGACTTCTTTTTTGGATAAAATAATAAATTATATTATAAGAAAAAAAAATATTTCCTCTCGGTCTTAAAACAAAAGGTAAAGGGTATAATAAAAGGGTCAAGTGTAGTATTATTTCCATCATTTTTATGGTAACATCAATAGTAACATTTTAATTGTTTTTGATCCTTAATGATAAAAATATAACATGACTCGAGAGTACAATTTTTTTTCTATTTTTTTGTACAAAGTAAAGAGTTGGTAAAAGTAACAAACAAATTCTCGAAATTAGAAAAATATGCTTGCTAAAAGGAAAAGCTTCTTTACTTTCCTAGAGCCCTTTTTGTTCTATCAAGATGTTGGTGCAATCTTCTTGTGATGATATGTGAAGCTTGTTTGGAAGACGAACTAATGTATTCCCTGCACAAAAAGAGAACAATCTAAAACTTTTAAATANATCAAGATGTTGGTGCAATCTTGTTGTGATGATATGTGAAGCTTGTTTGGAAGACGAACTAATGTATTCCCTGCACAAAAAGAGAACAATCTAAAACTTTTAAATATTAATTACTGTGATTATGATATGAAAAATGTTATTTAAAATCAAGAAATATATTAATATTATCTATATTATAAATTGGATGTGCACTGAATATTTATTTTTTGAAGTATAAATACATGTATAGATATAGNTATTAATTACTGTGATTATGATATGAAAAATGTTATTTAAAATCAAGAAATATATTAGTATTATCTATATTATAAATTGGATGTACACTGAATATTTATTTTTTGAAGTATAAATAGATGTATAGATATAGATATAGATATTCATATAGATTATTTATGTGGAAATGAAAGTATATGAAGGGTTATTTGGATATTTATTTGGTATTGGATAATTAAATACATAATAATATAGTTATCTTTAATCATTTTTATAGGGGTATAAAGTATATGAAGGGTTATTGGATATTTAATTGATATTGAGTAATTAAATACATAATGATATAACTGTCTTTAATCATTTTTATAGGGGTATTATGATCTAACAAAANAGGGTTATTTGGATATTTAATTGGTATTGAGTAATTAAATACATAATGATATAATTATTTTTAACCATTTTTATAGGGGTATAAAGTAGAAGAAGGGTTATTGGATATTTAATTGGTATTGGATAATTAAATACATAATAAAATAATTGTCTTTAATCATTTTTATAGTGGTATTATGGTCTAACAAAATATTTTCACTTTTGTTGACATTTTATAGTGGCTAGTTGTTGCACACGTGCTTTGCACATGGACAATTTCATTACAAATTTGTTTATTTTTTTTATTTTCAAACCCAATTATAAGTAACAAATAAAATATATTTTGTATTTTTACTTTTTAAAAAAAATTTTATTCTTTTGAAAACTATTTTCTTGTTCTCTAAGTATTNAAATAAAATATATTTTGTATTTTTACTTTTTAAAAAAAATTTTATTCTTTTGAAAACTATTTTCTTGTTCTCTAAGTATTTTTTTTTCAAAAGACCAAGAGCCTGTTACAAGTCAAACAGAACTGCATGCATGTAATTAAAGATTAAAGATGAGATCAATTAATCCAAATGTATATAATTGTTATATTTCAATTGGATGGAATTGAGAAATTTTCTCTAAGCAAAGCTTGTTTGTTTGATTGTGTTACTTCACCTCAATTGTTAATAAGTCATGCATTTTAAGCAAAAAAATGTGAACAATAATTATGCAACAATCAAAATAAAAAGGCAGGGGTCATGTAACATTATTATAGTCTGGTAAACAATACTTAGTGTTCACATAAAAGGTAAAACAAATTAAAAAAAAGTAGGGTAATTGGGGGAAAGATGATGCAATTCAACAACATTAACAAAACCAATCAAAAAATCCATAGAGAGAATGAATATAACATGAAAAGATTGTAATATAGATAATGGATATTAGATGCCTAACTAATGAACAGTTAAACATAAAAAGATACTTTAGGTCTAAACGTTGAGTATTCTAAACAACTTTAAATTTCCAAATGCAAAATTATTTAAATTATTTTATATGGTTCCTTATTTGTCAATTTTTTTTGGTCCCAGCCAAAAGAAAACCTATTATTGGACTTTTTTGCCAAGTTTACTATCAAACCTACTTTATCTCAAACCAATGAATATCAAGAATAAAAAAAATGGAGAGATAAATTATCGATTTTATAATATTGGTGAAGATTGTAACAAAAATTAAAAGGATTTATAAAATTTATCAAGAGTAGACAATTACTTTATGGATAGTAAGGGACAAAAAATGTCTTAGAATGTCATTTTTAACAATTTAAAATGACTGACATTATTTTCTTAGTAGTAAAATACTAAAGGGTTTGTGCTGAAATAACATAAAGTAATCTTTTAAAGAAGCTAATTCATGTATATTACTAACACCTTGAACCCCTTCCATCCATACTTGTGCACATTGTTCAATCAAAGAAGAAAAGTAATGACTGAAGAGAGACTTAAATTTTTACCTAAATCAAAGGAGACTCAAGCTTTGAATGGTCTAGTTTTATCCTCTTTTAAAGATCCACATGTCATATTCTATCTTTATTTTAATTTGAGTTTATCCTTATTAAAACTTAGATTTGTCTTCTTTTAACATTGAATTTTTTCATTGGGGTGCTTTGTACCAAATAAAACTTTTCAATCAAATGTGGTTCCACACAAAAGTCAATTGCATGATCTCGTTCGGTGTATACTTACATTGCAAGGGCCAATTTATAATCAAATTATGATACAACCAAGAAAAATTCAAATACCAAAATTACGAACACAAACAATTCCTTTGGGAACTTGTTCTGTTAGGCTCTTTGCCATTGCATGTCTTGGTATATTTTAAACTTTATTGTTAGTTTCAGATTAATACAATTATTTAACTTACGAAAAAAAAAATTGGCCATCCTTTACTTATCCAAAAAATGAAACAAAGTTATCAAACAAGTTCAAACAAAAAAAAATGTTGTAATATACATATTGTCTCTTTAAAAAATTGCTTATGAAATTATGTCAAATAGCACAAAGGGATACATTATACATTGTGATTATAAAAAGGTAGTTTTAATTCCACATGATACTGTTCTATTTTCTAATGGTACTCTTCTTTCTTTTCTAGGTGCATCTTCTTTATTTTTTTCTGGTAAAACCTGAAAGTATTATTGGTTGAAGAAAAAGTTGAGATGATCAAACCCAAGGCCCTAGCTAGAATTAATCTAACATAAAATGTCAACAAGAAGGATACAAATATACAGATATAGACATTGAAAAAAAAAAAAGGACGAAGGAGAAGAGAGAGTATAGACCTTGATATCGTCGACACAAGACGGATATATAGGAGCAATTGGTGAACAATAAATTAATAATTGATTGTGAATGTGTGGTTAGAATAAGATAATAACACTTGCATAACAAAGCACAAATTTGTTTTTTCCTTTTGATATGTAAAACAGACAAAATGACTATATCCAATGTTGAGTACGTAGTTACAAAACAAGAGAGCTAGATATTATAAATTTATACATTCCATGAGATAATCGTCTGGTATATATAGTCTCACCACCACCACCACCATAAGGACAATAATTACCAATAACTTTACCATTCATTGTTTTGGTTACTATATGAGGTGGAGTTAAAGTCATGAAGAAAACAGGAGTATAAACACTCTAAGCGGTTTGAGTGCAAAAATTTGAACCATCTCTATTTGGTGAGAATTGGAAAAGGTAGAAATATGTTACTATGACATAAATAAGATCAGTAAATATTATAGAGTTGTCAAAAGTGTAGATAGTATTGTATTTACTCATAAATATTCATGTACATCAAATTTATAATTTAGATAGATAAATTTTGCTGAATATTTATTTTTAAAATTCTAGAAGTTACATAAGTTTTTCTAGTTATTAAATTAAGGATGAAATAAATTTTATGACATGGAGTAAATAAAATTGAAGGTCAATAGTCTTTATTCCTAGAAATTGAAGAGTCTAGAGTTAATGTAATATAATATGACATCTTTGACATTATAAAATTACTAAAGGGAAAATAAGAAAATTAAAAGTTTTTCTCCTTAAGCCACTTTTAGAAGTAGTATAGATATAGATGTGCATGTTTAGCAAAAAGGATGTGCAAGGGTATTTTGGTCTATTCCACAATTCTGTCACCTCCATTTCTCAATCGTTTCAGCTTAGGGGTTATCAATGTTATTTCATATACTAGAGGGAGTTTGTCTGATTAAGTGACAAATTTCAGAGGTCTGGGTGTAATTCACTTTAAAACTTGATGAGGGAAATCTTTGATTATCAAATCCTAAGGGTGTGTTTGTTTTAAAGGATAAAGGCGGATATCACTTGTTGGATTGAATAAAATTAGCTTGGGGCCCACAAAACCCAACTTTTGGTCTCCACATGGGATTGGATATTTGTTGGGTTGAAATAATCGGGTCGTAGGTTTTTAGGGTAGTTATCCCTTCTGATTCGGATCCACAAATCCCACTTGGACTTTGGGATTTGTAAGCCTACCGGCTGGATTAGGTATGAAATTATTTAATTGCACATGTAACAGTAAATTAGCTAGGGTTTTTACCCCCTTTTTTCTTCATTTCACCTACTTGCTGGTCCACTTCACTTTGGCAACGGCGTCCACTGTCGTCCTTGAGCCGAAGGTATTGATCTATCTCTCCCCTCTCTCTCTCTTTCTCTCCTCTTTCCTCTCTCCCTCCTCTCTCTATCTTTGTACCGCCTCTGTATTTTAGGCATTATTTACAAATTTTAGGCAGTATTTTGGCGTGAAGCAGTAGCTACTTCTAGCAAGAAAAAAATCAGGGGATGTTTTTTTTTTTTTTCATTTCAACTAGGTACAAGGGCCATTGCTGATGACGTTATTGAGCAATGTCATGCATCGTTGTTGTTCGATGCTTAGATTTTATCCTTTTTTTTTTGGTTCAATTCTTCATTGTTTCTATAATCTCTATTTTTTTGGGTCTAGTTTTTTAAACCAAAGCAACTTTGTTATCTCCAGTTCTTCATTGTTTCTGTCATGCGTCATTTGTTTTTAAACCAAAGAAACTATACCGAATCAGCAGAAAAATCACAAAATACGAGAGGTTAAAAGGGTTTTTAGGGGCTAAATTTTTGAATTTTGGTGATAGATTTAAGCTAAATGCAACGGATTTGAGAGCCCAAGTGCACGAACTTTATGTTCTTTCATATGATGGGTTTATTTAGCAGTAACATACTGACTCTCATGACTTAGAAATAATAGAACAAGAATGAAACTTATCAGGAAAAATAGAACAAGAACGAAACTTAGTTTAATTTTTTTTTTCCAATATTGTTACCTACCAGTAAATAGATTTCTAAAAAATTTGAAACAAGAAAATTTAGTTGTTGACATGTTCCTTTGCAAAGTTTGCTATAATTTGGGTTACGGATTGAATATAAAATAAATGATTTATTTGTTGACCTTTAATTATAAGAAGCAAAAATAAAGGCTCAAACACCTAAAATAAATCAAGGCACATATGCCTTTCAGAATAAATAACCAAAAAACTCCCTCATTAGCCACACAAAATAGTCAACAGACCAAGTACTTCACCTCCTTCTTCCATATCTTAAAAAATACATATACCACTTTTGTTTACTTTTGGGCTATGTGTTAATGTTAGTTTTACAAAGATCTAATCACAAATATTTGTTTACTTTTTTAGGTATTTCTAATCGCCATATCAACATCCAATCCATCACTGAGATATTTTCCTCTATTCCCGGTTGTTTAACTGTGTTGTCAATTGGCCAATTTGCATAATTTTTTTGACATATTATGTATTTGTTTGTTAGAAGTTATTTGATTTATGTTATTCAGCAATGTGATAATGTTTGCCATACACGCGTTTACATGAGTAAGTAAATTGCATTGATATGGTATGTAATGTTAAGATCCCATTTTGATTTATACAATGTGGCGCACATGGGTACTTGAATTACAACATTTTCGTTGAGACTAGATGGGTGATAACTATTTTGTATTGTATTATTTTGTTTTTGGTAAATTAGGTAAACATGGACAGCCTTAGCGATGAACTATGTATTTTACTTACCATTTTGAATAGGAATATTCGAGAGATGGTAATTTTATTTAATCTTATAGTGTCGATAATGATGATGATTTGGAAAATGAAAAACAATTCTATGAAAGATGAGGTTCCACGACCTTTACACAGGAGTTGGTTACAAAGTGAACACTTACACCGTCTCATTGGCGAGAGTGACACAACTTGTATTAGCCAAATGCGGATGGATAGACGGACATTTGTTGGGCTTGTAATATGGTTAGTGATGTTGGCGGACTAATTTCAACTAGGAATGTCAGTATTGAGAAGATGGTAGTCATGTTTCTAAGTATTTTAGCGTACAATGACAAAAATAGGTTAGTTAAGTTCAATTTCCTACGATCGGGAGAAACTGTTAGTCATCATTTCAACAAGGTTCTAATGGCAGTGTTGAGGTTGCGTAGGGTTTTGCTAAATTCACCAAAACTAGTTCTTGATAACAATAATGACTCTAAGTGGAAGTGGTTTAAGGTAAGTGTTGTGTGAAAAAATACTCAATATTGTATATTTTCTATATTTTTGTATTTTCGTTAATTAGGTTATATTGCCCCCGCTAATGGGATAATCATTTTATTGTTTTTTGTTATAGAATTGTGTGAGTGCATTAGATGAGACTTATGTTCCTGCCTGAATACATCTAGTCTATCAAGCTAGATGCAGAACACGTAGAAGTAAAATAGCGACAAATGTGTTAAGTGTTTGTTCTCCAAACATGAAATTCATTTATGTGCTACCCAGTTGGGAGTCGATTCTAGGATTTTGCGTGATGTTGTTACTAGGCCTAATGGGTTGAAGGTTGAACGTGATAAGTCATATTTAACATTTTTTTTGAAGAAGAAGATATGTACTCTTTTATANGGCGGCTGCCAATTCTAGGATTTTGCGTGATGCTGTTATTAGGCCTAATGGGTTGATGGTTGCACGTGGTAAGTCATATTTAATATTTTTTTGAAGAAGATATGTACTGTTTTATATATATGCTACAGTTGGTTTTTGGGTAGTTGTAATGTAAAGCTTCTTATACCACACAAGAATGTACTACCTAGTTGATGTCGNACTGTTTTATATATATGCTACAGTTGGTTTTTGGGTAGTTGTAATGTAAAGCTTCTTATACCACACAAGAATGTACTACCTAGTTGATGTCGGTTATACAAATGGGGAGGGATTTACCATTCAGGGGTTAACGTTATCATATATAAGAGTTTGGCACTAGTGCAGCCACACCACGAAATGCTGAAAAATTGTTTAACCTCAGGTATTCTGCAGCAAGGACATGCATTGAACGATGTTTTGCACTACTAAAAAATCGATGAGCAATTCTTAGGGCACTATGCTACTACCCTGTGCACACTCATAATCGCATCATAGTTTCATGATGTTTGTTGCATAACTTAATTAGAAATGAAATGAGTGTTGACTCTTTTAAGGATGACTTGCCTGAAGATATGCCTGTTGATGTTGAATCGGCGAATGATGTCATAGACAATGTTGAGACATCTACCGAATGATCTTTATTTCGNCCTGAAGATATGCCTGTTGATGTTGAATCGGCGAATGATGTCATAGACAATGTTGAGACATCTACTGAATGATCTTTATTTCGCAATCATATGGCCTTGGATATGTACAATGAGTGGATAAGTAATCGAGGTCAACCAACAATTTGAGGATATTTGTAGTTTGAAAACAAACAATTTACCAAGTTTTATGTTATTTAATTTTATGCCAATGGTGATGTTTTACGTACATGTACTATGTGTATAAAGTGTGTTGTATTGTAATTTAATGTCTCTATCCTTTTTTTGAACATAACTTTGTTAACATATATGTGTCCCAATAATTAGTAAAATAGTTGTTTTTTATTTTTATTTTTTATAATTTTGACAATGTTTATAGAAAATGTCTGAGACACGTGCAAGTACCCAAAGTGACAGGGGTGCACATAGGACGTGGACAACTGTAGAGGAAAATCAATTAATTCTAGCACTTAAGGAATGAGTGGAAGTGCCAGAACAACACTTTTAGACTAGGTTATCTCCATGCACTGAAAGTAGTTTGAAAGTTGCAATTCCAAGGTTTGAGTTGTGTGCATCGCCTCATATTGAATCTAAGCTGAAGATGTGGAAGAAAAATTATAAGTCACTTTTTATAATGATGGCTACTTCAGGGTTTGGTTTCAATATTACAGAGAATAGAATTTCGGTTGATGGTGACGATATATGACAAGATTATATAGAATTTCGGTTGGTAAAGTTTAGACATATATACAAAATTTTTGTCTTTCAAGTTATGGAATGCGGAATGTATATTTTTTTAACTTTTATTAATTACGTTTATTTTTGTAGAAGGATAGAAATGCAAAGAGCATGCGCGAGAAGTCATGACCTTATTTTAGTGATTGAGGGATCATCTTTGGGAAGGATCGAGCTACAGGTGAATTTGTAGTGGATTTGGAAGAGATGGTAGTAGATGCTAAGGTTGAGGCCTCAATGCGTGAGGCAAAGAACGTGGATGGGGAAGAACAGGTAGGTCATGACTTACCTGCTTCACATTGTGCAACACTTGTTTGTGACCAAATGGTTGCCAATGAGCCAAGTGTTGGAACACCATCCACTAGTAAGAAGAAGAAAGAGAAGGTAAGTGGTAATGCTTCTGAATCAATAGCAAAGAGTTTGGGTGACATCTCAAGGGTGTTTGGAAAATATGTGAGTGAGAGTCGTAAGTAGCTGGACTTGATAGCACACCGAGTTGGCTATATGCATGATGTCGCTGATGCACGTAGGAAAATAAACGCTGAGTTTGAGAAGATAAATGTAATTTCCATGGGTGATCGTTATCCTGCACTAAAACTAATATGTTCTGACCCCGTAAATGTGGACATCTTTTTCAGTTTACCTGATTATGAACGACTGACATGGGTTGGTGGTTTATTGTGGAACATAACCCAACATTGATCAATATCAATTTTGGGTTGTTGGTCAATGTCAACATAAAGTAGTATTTACAAATGTTGTTATTATGTTAATATATGCACTGGTAGGTAAGTGATACCTGCATATTAAANGGGTTGTTGGTCAATGTCAACATAAAGTAGTATTTATAAATGTTGTTATTATGTTAATATATGCACTGGTAGGTAAGTGGTACCTGCATATTAAGTACATAGAGTTCATGTGGTACGTTCATAATTAATCATGTTTTGCAGTAAGCAACCAAAGTTTTGGGGGACCTTACTATTTTGTGTACCATGTGACAGGACTTGTATTAAGAACATTGTTTGTATTGTGATATACTACACATGTACTGTTGCTAGTCTATATTATCTCATGCAACATATGCGTTACTACTTGTTATACATAATGCTTTTACTTTTATGTAGTTTACCTATTATTTGTTACTTAAGCAAAAGTAGTAACAGTGAAAAGTAGTAGTAACAACGAAAAGTAATAGTAACAACATGTATTGTTGTGCAATTAGACATGAACAGGAAGCAACATTGGTACGTTGTATTTGTTGGAAGACAGGTTGACATTTACCAGTCTTGGGTTGAGTGTCATACACATGTGAATAAGTACCCAAGTGTACTGTACAAATCGTATGATTCGTACAATGATGCGGTAACTGCTTTTGTCACGTATAATGTGGGGGATATAGGACAACCTGGACAAAATGTAGCAAATGAGATGAAGGTCCATGAAATTAGACCTTTGGAAAATTGTAATGAAGGACAACCTATGGACAATAATGAACCACCTATTGTTGCACTTGGAGAAAGCAGCTACAAACATGATATCATTTGGTGCATGTTAAGTGTGGTAATGTTCATCTTGGGTATCATACTCATTCATATTATGTACTTGGTTATGGGTAGAGTTGGTTGACTTTATGTTATTAATTTAATGACCGTCGTATGATTTTGAAGATTGAAGAATGAAGACTTTGCCCATTGCTTGTAAGTAAGATGGTTTTTGGATGTGATGTGTTACATATGTATAGTTGTGATGTAACTTCATTATAATAATATTTGTCGTATATGTACTATTGCGTGTTATATGTTTGATACTAATGCCAACTGTGCTACTTATTTTCATTAGTCTTGCATGAAGCATAAATCACAGTGATATTGTTCTAATGAATGATTCTTATTATTGTAGTGTGTAATGAAGATACCAAAAATTAGTGATGATGAAACAAATGTGTTAATTGACACACTTATCGATTACAAAAATAAAGGGAAGCTTCCTCCTTTTGGAAAGTACAACACAAAAAAGGTTGACGATATGTTGGCCATCTTGAAACACCAAATGTCAAAGTTCATTTTGTCCTTTACTGAGCTTATAAGGATTATTTTTTATTGGGAGCAACAATATCAAACTGTTTCTAAGATGGTTGATAGTGAGTTGTTTGAATGGGACCCTTTAAAAAAATGTGCGGTGCACAGCTCAGCCATAAATGGTGCAAATGCCCTCTTGGAAGTAAGTGATGGGGTTTTAACAACGTTTGTACGTAAATTTTTTTAATTACGTGCATGTTCGTTATACATTAAAATAATAATTTTCTTCAAATTTATACATGTAAGAAGATGATTTCGCTACATAGTATTGCCTTGACCTGTGCCCAAACTTCCAATATTTTTATGTTATTTTCAAACGAGATGACACTTTTTCAAGTAATCATGAATTGGACAGTATTGATTCATCACCGTTAGTTAATTCTCCAACGCACATCGATGTTATAGTCATCAATGATTGATTGCATACGTGATATTTATGTGTAGGGTTCACAGTTAATATTTTTATTTGTATGTACTTGTGTGTGTATTATATATTGTACGTGCCACAAGCCATTTTGGAAATTACTCGATAACGCTTGTGGTAGTGTAGGATATACGACTTATGTGTGCATATGACTTCAACAAACAATTTAAAATATGTTGCCTTTATTTTTTATGGATAGGTTAAGGCAACCAGTAATATATACATGTACGGTACGAAATATGAACCAGGATGTCTTAAATTTTTATATTTTTTTTGGTATAAGGCAATAAAAAACCAGTTGATGCCTAGAAATCCAGCAGAAACAAGTGAGACCAGTGCTGCCTGACCAAACCAGCAAACAAATAGGAGGAGATCCCCCACAGCTGCAATAAAAAACCAGTTGATGCCTAGAAATCCAACAGAAACAAGTGAGACCAATAGGAACCCGGTAGCTGAGCTGAGCAGCAACTGAAGCAGAAAGTGCAGCAGCAACAGTCCAGCAACACACTAGCAAGATGAAGCCTGATGAAAAAGAAAAGGCCAACAAGAGTTGGCTTTAATTCTGCGACAGGAAAAGATTCCTGAAATTAGAACCATGAGATCCTTTCGTAATCCAGATGGACATTCCCTGCCCTAGCACCAGCACCACAAGAACACAGCACAAGAAGAGACATTCAACACTGCCCAGAACACCAAGCAGCAAATGCACATCCACAACAACTACAACATCATCCAATCCCATGCCTTTGTTCACTTACAACCACCTTCTTAAATCTAGCAGAAGGCATCATCATGCCTTGATCCTGATGTACAAGTAGTCTACCAGTGGTAGGCAGCATACCATTTTCAGAAAAAACAGAATACCTACCACTCTGCACTGCATAAGAGGCCAAGGTTTTATCCTAAATATGCTTTAAAATACCTCATTTTTTGTTTGCAAACAAATCAACACTTTATTTCATGAACAATGATTTACAACCATGAATTAAAGACTTTCAACAAAGCACCTATCTGCACATTACCGCAATCAATCCCCAAATCAGACAACATAAATAAAAAACAAATAGACGTTATATTACATCAAAATACAAATCTAAACATTCCTTAAACCAAAACATCCACTAATTCATCAAAGAACATCTAAAGAAAGATAGTTACATTACATAAGTCAGTAACCACGTTCATACATCACAGTGTCCAACATACAACCCCTAAGTTCAGACATTAATAAGTCATATCACTTAACTAAAATTCCAATAATTAATACAAATACCACGAATAATAATGCACAAATAAAAATCAAATTACATCTACAACAAGCAACCATGAAAATAGTAATCCATTTCTTTTCTCTCCATCTTGACTGGGTTTGATTAATCACTTGTTGTTCATTTGCAATTGTGTTATACTCATCAACCCATATGAAACAATTATCATGCTCACGCCATCGTGGACAACGATAAAAAACTCGTCCATTGTTTCGTTTGGTCCTTGCGACCAAAATATTCATGTTTCGGATCCACACGAACATGGAGGGCCAATTCGTGCCATTATAACACACCTAATTACATTAACATCAAGAAGTAAAAATTAGTCATATAAACATTAAATTGAATATAACAATGCAAGTATCAACATATTTTTACCATCATAATAAATAATAACATTAGGACATGTATCAATGGTGAGTTGATGCCCACAATTGATTAGCAATTGTATCTCTGACACGAGCCATTTGACGCAGCTGACTTGGACTTATGTCTAATTCTATTGGGACTTGTGAACTTGATCTAGCAATAGTTCTTTCATTATCAACAAATTCTCTTCTTTTCCAGTCGTTAAATAACTGATCTTGACGAGAATGCATTCTTATGAAGTTATGTACTGTACAACATGATGTGGGAATGTATTTCTGTGTGGTTAAGGGACATGGAGTCATTAGTTTCAGGATTGGAAATCGAGCCTTTAGAACTCCAAAACAACGCTCTATCACATTTTGAAGTGAAGAGTGCCAGTGATTGAATAATTCTTCTTTACCGGTTGGTTGTCGACCCCTACCTCAATAATCACGTAAGTGATATCTTTCACCACGATGCAAGGATAGAAAATCAGGTATGTTTGTGTAGCCTGAATCCATAACATAATATTTACCCTCTGGAGGCATTGAAAACTTGTTGACTAGATTAGCAACACACTCAAAAAATATTCTTGAGTCATGAGCAGTACCCTCCTACCTACTCATCACAAATATAAAGCGCATGTCAAAGGAACATGCACATATTACATTCTGAATTGGTATAGTACACTTCCCATGGTATGGTATCTGTGAATCCGCTGGAACACGTGCATGAATGTGGGTGCCATCAATGGCACCAACACAATTCTTCAAAGAAAAAGAAAAACACATGAATAACATTAAAAGTAGTATTTTGTTATAATATATATTGCAAATTACTATCACTTACCTTAAAGAAAGGGTAATATCTTGGATTGAAACGAATCTGATGTTGAACCATACTAAAATCGGGAGGGCTGATAATATCAACTCCAAGCCTACAAACTGCTTTCAGAACACGATTAAAATATTTGAAAATGGTCTCCCCCGAATGTTGAAACCTTTCAGCTACTATGCGATTTCGCTCATTATTTGATATTGTAAGTAAAAATATAGCAACTTGTTCTTGCACGGTTACAAACCTGGAGTTTTTCAATCTTTTTGCTTTTAATGTCTCACACAACAACACGAACACAGGTGTGTCCATTCTAAATTGTTTATAGCACCTACTTTCATGTCCATGTAATAGCCCCAACACGTAATCATGTCCTTTAAGAGCAGATGTTCTACATGGTCGTAGTGATATATTGTAACTATCTAATTCTATTGCAGTCAATACAATAGAAATCTCATCATCACTATCTAAGATGAGCATATCAAAATTTTCATTTGAATTCATTATTGAATAATCAAGTCTACCTGTAATATCCATACACAATGCACTTATCAAACATTTATCACAACATATTGTAAATACGCACAATAATTAAACTTCAATCCAAAAGCATGCATAATACCGAAGTATACAGACTCCAAAAGTACACATAATATCAAAATACACATAATCTCAAAGTACACATCCAAAATGCTAGGGTAAAGTACAACCATCATAGGTTAGTAACAAAATTCTTCTTCCTATGATCTGACATGGACAAGAACATCTTCCTATAGTTCATACCATCTCCAAATAGCTTTATGGCTTTTATGTATGAAGCTCCATCAATATCCTCGAAAGAATTCAAAGCAGTCACACATTTTTCTAGCAGATCATTAGTAACAGCCTCACTATCATCACATGAAGTCGTCGGCATAGACGCACTAGACATCTTATAATCAATATACTCTGACTTCTTCTTTGAATTCTCAACCAACACATTAAGGGCAGATGTAAGTGCGTCCCTATAGTTTCCCTTCTTCCTACGTTGACTGGTTGTTGGAGTGGTAGACCTACTTCGAGGATGATTGTTTGTCCCTTTATCAACTTTCTCCACATTCTCCTCATCATTATCAACCTCAAGTGATGGATTAAAGGTAGGGTCTTTATCTTCGTCATTGTCTGATGGAGGTTGGGTGGATGGATAAGCATTATCAACGGTTGCCATTGTCTTTTCATAAATCCTACACAGCTTCTCGTAATGTGGACACCTTTTTTTTCCTGAATTGTCTGACATGCTTATTAACCTATATTAAACGAAAATAATGAAAAGTAAGAAATACTTATTAAACTAAAATCATTTGTCATTATGGTTAAAAAAAATGGATAGTAATCAATACTAAAGCCTACCTTGCGCAAATCCTTCCAAACCTCATCCTCCAAGACAATTGTTTTCTTCACGGGATCCCAACCAACTTTAGTTTGATTCAACAGTTTCTTGAAAGCATGGTAAATAGGTCTCAAATTATTAAACTTCCTCCGCAGTTGTTTATACGTATAATTGTACCCCGTGCTTAAGTGCATGTTTCTTTCGAAATTTTTCCACCCAAGTTTGGTAAAAGTAGTATTTGGTCTATTCCCCGCTGCTACTTCCCTATCCATCAAGTCAATGAAAAGTGCCTCCTTATCGGACGCCCATAAGGTTACATTTTTTTCATTGTCAACCTCTATGACCTCATCATCGTGGGTTTGTTCGTTACCCGTTTCCATCTACAACACCGTTGTCAATTATACTAACAACTTTCCAACCAAGGTGTACAAGTACACAAATCTAAGTTAACATCAAATCTAAGTAATGCATTGATAGACAAAAGAAAAGCTGAAAAGAATAAATGTAACCACCATCAATACATCATCATCCTAATATGAGCATCATTTAGTACAACTTCTATCTAATGAAATTCAAGCAGAAAATGGAGGGATGGTATGCCAAACTTCTATCTAATATGGGTAGAGTGTTGCTGGCTCAGGTTACTTTGTGTGGTGTTCCTATCCACCTGCTTGCTTGTTTGAATTTGCCTGTAGGTGTGATTAGAAAGTTAAATTCATTCATTGCTAGTTTCATTTGGTCTAGTAAAATGGGTGTTAAGAAGAGGCATTGGGTGTCTTGGAGGAATATTACCTTGCCTAAGGAGGAAGGGGGTTTAGGTTGAGAGGGTACCTATGATCTATCCCAAAGTTGCAGTTGTGTTGTTGGGTGCTCAATGGCAGCTTGACAGTGTTAATGAGTGTCTGAGTACTGAGCTAAGATAGGAGATTCTAGGTTCTGGTATTGTTCTGATAAATATGATGGATATTTATATATGGCAGCAGACTACTTCTGGTGAGTTTTGTACTAAGACAGCATGGAAATTGCTTAGACAGCAAGGTGTAAGAAGTGAAACAGCAGCTATTATTTGGGGAATGTGCACAGCTCCTAGTGCTCAGTTGGTAAGCTAGAAAATTTTGATGGAGGCTTTTCCTTTGGATGTAAGAATTCAAATGTTGGGTTTTCCAATTATTAGTAGGTGCTATATGTGTTTCAAACATATAGAAACTGCTGAGCATCTTTTTGTGGATTGTGATTATGTTGGGGCTATTTGGAAGAGGTTGGTAAGCTCTGTGATTATGTGTTTCAAACATGTTTGATGATAAAGGCTGATCTTTGGCATGTAAGCAGTCTCTGCTACAGTGCTGCTGTATTGGGTTTGGTTATAAATGTTGCTGGATTGTCTTAAGTTGATGCTTGGGATGCATGGAGCTATGCTGATGTAATGGACTGGAGAAGGGTACTACCTTGTAATGAAGCATGGGTTGCTAGATTGAAGGCATGGAGCTGGAATCAAAATGGCCAGAAAAAATGCAGAAACCCAGACATGAATATAAGGCAGAAAAGAATTTTCAACCTTTCTACTTTTATTTTTTACCTCTCTTTTTTTTTGGGTNTGAAGGCATGGAGCTGGAATCAAAATGGCCAGAAAAAATGCAGAAACCCAGACATGAATATAAGGCAGAAAAGAATTTTCAACCTTTCTACTTTTTTTTTTTTACCTCTCTTTTTTTTGGGCTTCTGTAACAGAATTAACAATCATGCTTTCAATTAACAAACATATGTATCTCCAAGATAGAAAAAAATTAAAATTTCACAACTACGGTGTTCATCAAGTCAAACAAATTTTGAAGGTTCAGTTGACAAACCCAAAGCCCATCAACCCATAAATTGCACAAATATTGAATTACAATCCACAAGAATCAAGCACAATAGAATCAGATATATAATAGAAACCAGAATTTGATGAAGTAAAAATGAAGCAAAAATAATTTTTAATGTCAAGTTTGAGAGAGGAGCTAACTTGGACCTCGATCTGTTGGATTTCTCCGCAAGTGTTGTAGTCTATGGATTTCTCGATCTGCAATTTCGATAACAAACCATCAAACATGTTAATTTACGAAATTCATGAATGGGAATCCACATGAACACCAAATCAAATAACCCCCCAAAAAAACGATAGAGATTCATCATATGTTTTCTACGCAAAATCCCATATCCAAATCAGATAGAAAAATTTTCAGATAAAAAAAATATACGATTAGGGATTTTTATGTAGATATATGTATGTATATACACATATCTATACAAATAC
This sequence comes from Ilex paraguariensis, assembly GCA_963454935.2. Lineage (NCBI taxonomy): Eukaryota > Viridiplantae > Streptophyta > Magnoliopsida > Aquifoliales > Aquifoliaceae > Ilex > Ilex paraguariensis. The sequence goes on along the minus strand of CAUOFW020008392.1, from coordinate 33,356 downwards.
AAATGTACAGATCTACATTTGTACAGATCTAAATGTAGATCTATGCATATATATACAAATCTATGTATATATATACATATATCTATACAAGCAAAGGGGTTACCTTCTTCGTCGTGTGAGCCAAATCATCACTGGGTCTTCTTCGTGTGAGCCAAATCAACACTCTTCATCTGTCGATCTGTGAGTGGAAGAGAGAGAGAATGATTGAGAGAGCTCAGGAGAGGAGAGACGTATCGAGAGAGAGAGACGATGAGTGAGTCACTACTTACCATGGAGAGAATGGCTGAGGAGTGCGATGAGTGATCTGTGAGGAAGAAAAATGAAAAAAAATATCCCATATTTATACTCTCTCATATGAAATAGGATTTTGTGGCTAACAAGACTTGAAGGTGAGACCTCCTTTAAACCAAAACCGCGTGTTTCTGTTTCACGTATTTCCTGGAACAAAAATTTTTTGTTCCCATTTTTTTGTCTTTGTCTCCAATAAATTGAAAACAAAACAAAACCAAAAACATTACACAAATATATTTTTGTTTTCATTTTTTACAAAAATTAAAAACAAAAACAGAAAACACGGGACAAAAGCAGAAAACAAACAACCCCTAACTTTTCACAATTACTTTGTCTCCCATTACTGGAATTTTGATGACCCACTAACAGTCCTTATTAAGATACCATAAAAATATAATAAAATTCTAAAAAAAAAAGTTTATTTTCCAACACCACCTCCCCTTAAATTTGGTTTTGCACCTCCAAGTTCTTATCTTACAAATCACTTTATGATAGAGGGGTTTCATGAAATTATTGGATACTTAATGAGGTTGAGTTTCACATCCTTCGATAGTAAGAATCTTCAAAGTCATCTATTTTGTGGTGTAGAGCTTGTGATAAGTCTTCTCACACTTGTAAATTATCTTCATGTTTCCTATTTTCTTCTTGACCCTTGGTGTATTGACCTTTTTTTTTTATCTCAAAAATCCTGGAGCTTCTCTTGTATTGCCTCTCTTGGATCAAGAAATGTCTCCATATTCACCCAATTTGTATCACGTAACACATTCTCTACATTAACTTTCAAGAAATTTATCACCTTGAACATGATTCTTGAGAATTTTGACATGATAATCTTCACTTTGATGTTAGGTTGGAAAAACATCTTTCATGCTTACTCCATAGAATCCCTCTCGAACATCCTTAACCATGTAAGGATCTTTGGTTTCTTCATTTTTTTACAAATTCTTCAATTTCTTTCACCTCTAAATAAAGTTCTTCATGAACTTTGTTTGCTTCCATTTCTTGAGTTACTTCTTCAACTTTATCGTTTTCTTCATATTCTCTGGCCTCTTGAACTTCGAACTTGAACTTTGGTCTTCTCAACTTGCTTGACTTCAACATGATAATGCTGTTCCTGATCCTTTATTGGCGTGTCTTCAAAATCACATTCTTCTTTTACATATTCATCCTCTTAAAAAATACTCACCTTATGTTTGGATTCAATCATCTTTCAAACATGATTTAGAAATCTTAAATCTTCAAGATACTTCCAAATTTCTAGATGTGTAGCCTTCTTGAGAACTCTTAGTGTCTTTTCCTCTTTTTTTTATCTCGGAATGTTTTAAGCAAGCCACTCTTGGCTTTTCTTCAATTACATTCCACAAATCACATGCTTTAAGATAAAAATGAAGGTAATATTCATTCTCTTGTACTTAGAGGACATCATCTTTTCATACTAAAAATATATATTGGTGAATCTGCTATGATCATCATAATCGTGATGAGCTATCTAGACTTTCAGGATCAAAAAGCTGGCTCAGATGGAGAGATATCTACATTTCTAGGATCAAAAGGTGGCTCTAATACTAATTTGTTAGAATTACTTCAATGTTACTTTGGTTGAAAATTTGCTCTGATATCACTTTGTTAGAGTCAGGAGGACTAGAAATAAAATACAAGGAAGTAGAGGAGGATATGAATATTCAAAGAAAAAATAATTTCATTCAAGTGGATTACAATCACAACTTACATTCACAATGTTCACATACTCACTTAACTCAACTCTACTTACTTCTAACACTAAGTCACATACCCTAATTCACAGGATGTGTCCCAAATATTTGGTTCGGAGGCCATGATGGCCATGATGACCAAGAAGGTGTGTACGAACACCTATATGATTAAATCCTTAATCTTTTATGATTTATGTAAATCTGAATTATTATGCTCAGAAATTGTTATTAACTTTCTGACTAATATGTTCACAATGTTAAAACATTTGTCAAAAATAGGGAAAGAAGAAAGTTGGGTCTTCAAGCAGTGGAGTAGCAGAGATAGTCGTTCAAGGTGTGAGTGAAGTTAATACACCTAATGTTCCAGCAGAGTCTGAATATGAAATGTTCTACTTTGTGTAGCATAGGTTTATAGTTAGCAAGGTAGCTTTTGTTCTTGGCATGATGTTTTTGAATATGGCAGGGATTTGTTTTTGTGACAGTGCATCTTTTGTGATTTTTTTGGATTCTTGTTATTTTTAGATGCCTGCCTATTTGATGTAATATGTTGACATTGGGAATTGTCAAAATGCAACTTAGTAGTATATCAATCCAAAATATATATACATGTTTTTCATATTGCCCTTTTTAATGTAGTACATCAAATTAGTTGAAAATGCTGAGAGAGTGGCTTTCCAAATTATTTTTTGAATAGCAGAGTGACTTTCTCAGATGGAACTTGTGGTATTTCTGTACCCAATGCTTCATGTCTCTCAATGGTAAGAGGAAGTTTTGCTACGTTAAGATGATCCGGTTCTCAATTGACACTAGACTCAGTAGTAGGAAAGGGCAATTTGGGGATTATTTTTATATTTTTTGATTGCATCATCAATTTCTAACTATCATCTGAATGGAAACTGAAAGTATGGGTTTATGCATTACATGCGCACAAATATTGTGGGATCTATGTATAATATTAAAAACTAGTTATTACCTGTGCCTGAAGGCACATTGTAATAAAAAACNAAGCTGGCTCAGATGGAGAGATATCTACATTTCTAGGATCAAAAGGTGGCTCTAATACTAATTTGTTAGAATTACTTCAATGTTACTTTGGTTGAAAATTTGCTCTGATATCACTTTGTTAGAGTCAGGAGGACTAGAAATAAAATACAAGGAAGTAGAGGAGGATATGAATATTCAAAGAAAAAATAATTTCATTCAAGTGGATTACAATCACAACTTACATTCACAATGTTCACATACTCACTTAACTCAACTCTACTTACTTCTAACACTAAGTCACATACCCTAATTCACAGGATGTGTCCCAAATATTTGGTTCGGAGGCCATGATGGCCATGATGACCAAGAAGGTGTGTACGAACACCTATATGATTAAATCCTTAATCTTTTATGATTTATGTAAATCTGAATTATTATGCTCAGAAATTGTTATTAACTTTCTGACTAATATGTTCACAATGTTAAAACATTTGTCAAAAATAGGGAAAGAAGAAAGTTGGGTCTTCAAGCAGTGGAGTAGCAGAGATAGTCGTTCAAGGAGTGAGTGAAGTTAATACACCTAATGTTCCAGCAGAGTCTGAATATGAAATGTTCTACTTTGTGTAGCATAGGTTTATAGTTAGCAAGGTAGCTTTTGTTCTTGGCATGATGTTTTTGAATATGGCAGGGATTTGTTTTTGTGACAGTGCATCTTTTGTGATTTTTTTGGATTCTTGTTATTTTTAGATGCCTGCCTATTTGATGTAATATGTTGACATTGGGAATTGTCAAAATGCAACTTAGTAGTATATCAATCCAAAATATATATACATGTTTTTCATATTGCCCTTTTTAATGTAGTACATCAAATTAGTTGAAAATGCTGAGAGAGTGGCTTTCCAAATTATTTTTTGAATAGCAGAGTGACTTTCTCAGATGGAACTTGTGGTATTTCTGTACCCAATGCTTCATGTCTCTCAATGGTAAGAGGAAGTTTTGCTACGTTAAGATGATCCGGTTCTCAATTGACACTAGACTCAGTAGTAGGAAAGGGCAATTTGGGGATTATTTTTATATTTTTTGATTGCATCATCAATTTCTAACTATCATCTGAATGGAAACTGAAAGTATGGGTTTATGCATTACATGCGCACAAATATTGTGGGATCTATGTATAATATTAAAAACTAGTTATTACCTGTGCCTGAAGGCACATTGTAATAAAAAACGATAAACAATAAACATATTTGTATTCATATCCAAAATCAAATCACAAACATAGAGAAGAGATAAAATAATTTAAGCATCGGTCTGTAGTGGGGGTGAGAGGTGGTGGACGGCAGTAGTGGTGATAAGAGACGGTGATGGTTATAGTGGGTGACAATGACTGTGGTTGTGGTGGTGGCGGTGGGGGTGGCAGTGGCGGTGGTGGTGGAGGCAGTGGTGGTGGAGGCAGTGGTGATGGGTGTGGCGATGGTGGGAGGTTGGTGGCGGTGGTGGTGGTGATGGCGACAATAGCGACGGTGACGGCGACGACGGTGGTGGTGGTGGTGGCGATGGTTGGGGTGGCAATGGTAATGGCTGCGACAACGGTGGTGGTGGTGGTGACGGCGACAACAGTGGCGGTGGTGGTGGTGGCAACGGTGACTACAGTGGCGGTGGTGGTGGTGGTGGTAAAGGTAGTGGTGGTAATGGTGATGACTATAGTGGCGGTGGTGGTGGTAGAGGTAGTGGTGGGGCGGTTTCAAACACTATTATTTTTTTCAAAGTAGTCATGAGAAATAATTTTTAAAAGTACTTTTAAAAAATTATTCAAAACACACCATTAAAGGCCTTTTCTATTAAATTGAGGATGCTAATATTAGCTGTTATATTCACTTTAAAGTAAAATTTAAAGTGATCTCAACCGCAAATAACAAAAGTCATTTTATTTATCTTTTAAAATTTAAATTGTAGGTTATTTTATTATATAAATATTAAGGAATATGACTGATTTAAGTGATAAAACTGAGGGTTGAATATAATTTACCCTCTTAAAAAAAGGTTGTCTTTAGTCTGCATGCAATTAACTATGAGGTGGAGAAAAAAATATTGGATGTAATAGTGATATTATATAATATTAATGATGTAATATCACTAATCAGTGATAGAATATCAAGTAGATTTAGTGGGCTCCACTATTTTATACGTCACTCGAATGATTACGTGGTGTGTCCGTTACACCCAATATTTTTTCGAGGTGGAGAGATTGACTTGTCCATTTCGTTGGGGATTTTGGGAGATTATAAAAATTATGAAACAATCAATTTTCTATTTTATTAATTTTGATCAATTGTAATCATCGATTATAAAGTTTGACCCCACCCCACAAATATTTATTTCCAGCCTATTTAATTTTTTATAATCAAACTATTAAGTTCACATTTTCTATACCCATTTTATATTATACACACCTTTTTAATAAATAAGTCTATTTTATATTCTCTCGTAATTAAAGTATCATTCACTATCTAATCTCATATCTACCCAATTCATATATTTCAATCCAAACTATCACTCTCTGTATCTGAACTACCCCTTTAGATGTCCCAATTCTTCTTTAAGGTTTCGGGCACGCTAGGATATTGCCTTACGCCATTGATGGTGAAGTTTGCTGGAGAGTTTTGGTGATAGATTAGAGAGAGAGAGAAGAGGGCAAGAGTTTATTGGGTGACTTGGTGTTATTTGTTGGATGTCCGTATCTGTACTCATATGTGTATCCTTCAGAAGGGACAATTTTTTTTATTTTTGGTTCTTTGAAGGAAAATATCTTTGACGTGTCTAACCCAGATCTGACTCAGTTCGTAGGCATTGTCTAAAATTACAAATTAGATCCACCTCAAACATACGAGTCGAGTCTACCATAGGTTGGAGGAAGTTAGGTCAAGTTAGTCGCGCTATCTTGAGAGAGTTAGGTCAGCCGTGTCACATAAAAAACTCAATCCACAACTAACATGCGAAGAGATCTCTTTGGGATACACATGTCTCCACCTCACGGAATTGTCTCGCTTATTACGAGAAGAGCGCTACCTCTATCGAACTACCTCACTTGATACAAGAAAAACACTTTCATCTATTAAGAGACGCTTATAAATTGTGAACTCTACCTAAACAAAAAGGACATCTCACTCACATGTGAACATTCTACAACCCTTAAGCAATAAAGTAATCAAGTCATCCTAACCCTCCACCGTGGAATAAGTCACCTTAACCGAATCACTTAAAGTTCTCATCATTTATTATTACATTTAATACTTGTCAGGTGATGCAAAAACACGTTTTGTGCATCATAATATCTCATCTTCTTCTTAGAATGGTTTCATTTTAAAGTTGTTATGTGTCATTTAGTGTAGAAGTCCAGCTATAGATAGAGAATGTTGAACACAACGGTAATATTATATCATAATTGATATAATGACACATTTTATCACACATTACTTATGGAATAGTCACATTACTAAATAAGTAACGAAAACTAATAGAACAGTCATATTATAACACTTTAAACACTTTTAATACATCGATGGTGTAATATGAAAAATTTAATATTTGAGGGTGTAAAATAAAGAGGATGGCTGTAAGATTGAGAAAGAACAAGCAGGAGCAAGTCGCACGGGTAATTTTATAATATAGCAGTCAGTTTACCTCTCCTACCTTCATCTTATCCAACGAGAAAGATTAGTTGTTGGTCAAGCAATTCAGGCTAAGCAGTTCTATCAAGAAGATAGTCACTTGATTGCACTGCTTACTAATCGATGCCTTGGGCAAAACGATCACAAGTCTATCAAAAAATGAACATCAAAGTGCAATTCATCTTATTATCATCAGCCAAACAATAATAAAAAACAAATAACCGTCCCTTAAAACAAAATAAAAAAAAAAGTGCTAACAAGAATCGAAGTAATAATTTCAATTTACCAAATCAAACTAAATTAAGACTTAAGTTCCAATCATTTGGATCGGCTAAAGTAATAACTTCAATATCCTCCCACCCAAATCACTAATCAAGTGAGCCTCGAATTGAGATGGTAGTAACTTTAGGATTTATGATTTAAGCATATATACAACTCCAATATCAAGGCAGGATATGATTGTGCTCGGCTGCACTAGTTGGCTATTCAATATTCATGGAAAACTCTTATCAAACAATTCAAGTTCTAGATGTGGAAATAAAGATTCATTTTTGAAAAGTAGATCCGCAAATGGGAAGTCAGGTGTGTTGTCCCTTAGCCAGGAGGATTTTGCCTCGGTGGTTCAAAACCATGGTCATAATAGTATACAACTCTCATCACCTGTGGAGCCATTCTTTGTCCAAGGCCACAACAAATCCCACAAATGTTGGAGATACTTTCTAGTAAAGCCCACCTAGGCTCATACCATTATGGAGAACATGTGGTTACATTCCCTGGTGAATAGCTGGAGGAGGCATACCGAAAGGAAAAACAATTATTTCTCCATTCTGCACTTGTGTACATGAAAACCACTAACATTCACAAGGTAGGTCAGTTTGGCCAAGACCAAGAAGAACATATCTATCGCCTCAGCAGACTGGTGACTTGAGACTGCAAACCTCAAAGGTCATAGCAAACATATCAAACATGTGTCCTTTTCCCTCCAGATTGGCGTTTAACCAAATTGAAGAACACGTCCTCTAACGATTTGGAGGGATTTCAATGTGAAATCAGTAAGTGCCAAATCTTTAGATTTTTCTTATGGAATCCACATATGCTCCCGAGATAACCAATTTCAACTTCGCGAAAAAAGAAGTCTCACAGACACTAGATTCACTCGCAATTGGTGATGCGGCAGCAATAAGAACAATATTCTCCCCGTTTCCAACATCTATTTCATACAACTCATGGAAAACCTCCTGAAACTCATGTATCAATGTCTCGTGGAACGACTTACTAGGAGGAATCACATTAACCACAAGTATACCAAGCTCATGAAGAACCAATCTAGCTTCCATAAGAGTTGACTTCCTGACAAACTCCAATGGGGGAGCACTAATGCCCATTGTAGCATCACAAGAATCCAGATCAACCATTATCACATCAAACTTAGCATCAAACACATCAACAGTATCCAAACAACCAACATTCTCTACTTTACAAGTACTAAAAGCATCAGCATTTTGATTTTTCACTTGACAAGCAAGTTTCTCTATCAATTCTATTGCATCTCCAACACACACACTTAAACATTCACCATCTTGCAAGCCAAAATACTGCCTGGCAAGCCTCAAAACAACATCGTCCGCCTCCACAGCCAAAACCTCAAACCCCAATTGAGAATTCAAAAAACTAGGCAAAGCCCCACCGCCAACACCTAAACACAACGCTTTCGGTTTAATCCTATATCGAATTTTTTCATCAATATACGAACTGATCACAGATAAACCTGCAACCATTGGAATAAAATAAGGATGAACCAGAATCCCTTTATCTATCATAAACCCTGCACCCACTAAATCCACAAAACCAAATCCCACATTCCCATTTTCAATCGAATACGGGTAAATTCTTACCTGGGTTTGAATCAAATTGGGCGTTCTTTTGAACCTTAATCTCCTTCGAAACTCTCTACTACACTTAGACTCACCAGTGCCATTACTTTCCAATTCAACATCTTCAACCAATAATTCACCAACACAAGGCCCACAACACCTCTCTACAACTACACTACGAATCACATCATCTTCGTAAATCAAAAAGGGTACCTCGGGCAGACCCTTTTCTGGAAATGCCGATTTGGGCAGTACAGCAAACACTAGGGGGGTTAAATTTTCTTCAAGCTTTGCCCGACTTACCGGGTCGATAAGTATCGGTGGGTCTGGATTATAAATAGTAGGGTGAGGAGAATTTGGAAGGTTTCCGATGAGGATGAGGCGGGAGAGCTGGGTGGAGGAGGAGAGAAGGAGTTGGAGGTGGCCGGGTTGAGTGGAAAAGGTCCAGTCAGACTCGCGGTGGGGAGGTACGAGCATGGCGGCGATTTGGGAGGGGTTTGACGTGGTCGGAGAGTCGTGTACGGCGATGCGGAGTAGGGCATTGTGGAGGTGGGGGTTGGGAAGAGTTGGGTTTGGGAATGTGAAGGTGATGAAGCGGGAGGACACTATAGTTCCGAAGGTGGATGGGTCGAGGGACATTGTGAGTTTGAGGAAGGTGAGGGAAATGGAACGAAAGAAAGACTTTCGATATGCGCAGATCGGAAAAACAATTCGAGGGAGAATTATTCGCAGCCCTGATATTTTGAAATATTACATATTTGTACTGGCGTAAGACCAACTCTTATGGTTAATGTGCGTTTCTATATTTATTAGTAAATTATATTTAAATTTTTTAAATTTATTAACGTGTAATACTTAAATATCTTAAATTTAAAATATTATACTTACACTAAAAATATTTTAATCAAAGATAAAATGTCAAATATTTTAAATTTTATAATCAAAATTCATACGCTACTTTTTCTTAAAAAATTATAATTAATATACAATTATATTATCAATTAGAATTTAATTTGGTGGTTTAAATGACCAAATTAAACTACAAAATTACCAAAATTAAAACAAAAAAATATTATGTCCATTACAGTTTGATCCCTTGTTTATTTTTTAGTTTTATTCTAGTAAATAGTATAATTGTATACTAATTACTATTTTTTAAGAAAAAATTAAAATTTTATTTTAGATTTTATTTAAATAAATAATACAATAGAACATAATTTTTGTTGTAAAATTTAAAATATTTGATATTCTATCTTTAATTAGATTATTTTTTTACCTAAATATAATATTTTCAATTTGAAGAGTTTAAGTATTATACGTCAATAAACTTTTAAAAATTTAGATGTAATTTACTAACACTGTGAACATTGACGACAATGTCTAAGGGTTACGTGTATATAAACTTTAGGAGGTCTGTGTATAATATTTTAAATATTAAGGGGTCAGAGTAATTAAGTAACAACTTTTAAGAGAACCGAGTGAAATTCTCTCAAAATTCATTGGAAAGAAAAATACAGGTAAATTACATTTTCTCCCATAGAACTATTATTATTGTTTCACTTTATACTATTAACTATAAAAATTTTCACATTGTGCCATAAAATATCAATTTTATTTCATATCATTATAATAGATAATAATTGTTAATTTTTTGACGAATTAGAATGACAAATTTAAAAATATATCAAAGGAGGGCAGGAAACCCTAAAGAGCTTTTTGCTAAGTGTCTAGTATCACTTTTTTTTTTTTTTTACCTTTTTTGTAACCAAATAGTAGCTAGGAAGGAAAAGAAGGTTGGCCAGATGAAGAAATTTTAGAGTTTAAGAAGGGGAAAGTGATGGATAGGTATTTTTTTTTTTACTTGAACATGTGTAATAGACAGTTATTTATTGGCAATATAGACCACTTACATGTGTAGTTACCGTCCAAAAAATTGATAGTCATTATCTATTGGAGTGACAGAAAATAAAATTGATACTTTATGGTGTAATGTAATAAATTTTGTAATTTAGGGTGTATAGTAAAATAAAGGTAATAGTTCAAATAGATAAAGTGTAATTTATTGCAACTGTGGTTAATATCAACACAAATAAGCAAATGGACTCCATAAAAATTGATAACTCACTCTTGCTCCATGTAAACAAATAACTACCAACTTGCCCACTTGATATTTTTCTTTTATAATTAGTTGGTCATATTACGTCAGTATTGCTAACATCGTATCACCGTTGCATTGAATATTTTCTCATGTTCAAAAATACTTTTTATATTGTTTGAAATTTTTTTTTGGGTTAATTACAAAACGCCTTCTTCAACTTTGGGTACTTTGCAACTCACTTATTTAGGTTTTTATTTTAACAAATAGTCCCCTTTAAGTTTGAATATTTTGTAATTAACTCCAATAATTATTTTTAGACAATAAAAACTAACTAAAGTTAGACATGTCAAATTTACGTGATCCATACTTTATTGAACAGAGATAATTATTCTTACACCTATTTTTTCCTAGTATGAAATATCTATACTTCCTTTTTTACTCGTATATTTTTCCATCCTCTCCTACCTCTAATGGTTAACTCTCATTCATTTCTCCCCTTTCGGTAAAAACCCTCCCTTCCCTATGAGGAGGTGGAGGCGAAGGTTTCTTTATTTTTTATTCTTAGTTTTTTCGTTTATTTATTTTTTAAGGACAAAATTGATAACTTAAGAAAAATATATGAGAAATAATGTACAAGACGGATGGTGTAATGGTTCTTTCAGGTGTTCAACCTCTATTGTTAGTCAATTTAATCCTCTTGAAATTTGGAAGGGGTAAATTACAAGATTTTAAATGATGGGGAGTTGATTATAACAAGGGACATAGTTAGAGGGTGCATATTATAATTAATCCATTTTTTGCTACATGTCTTCTAAAATTACTAGCCAATGTCTTCACGATGTGCAACATACAATTTGAGCATTTAAAAAATCAATCTCTATATATTAAATAGTAATTTGTTTCCATCCTTTTCCTTTTATTACATAATTTGAAATTCATTTCTATCCACTATTTTTATAAAAAAATTAATAATTTTTTTTTCAAAAATCATGACTTTAAAAAATATCGAATATGAACAATATTTGAAATAAAAATTATATTAAGTCACAAATTAATACGAAATTAAATAATTCAACTTGTGATATAAATAAGTAAAATGATAAAAAGAAAGAGAAAAATATATGAAAATAAAATTCAAGGTACTAATTATTTTATTAGATAGATTAATATTTTAATTTTATCCTTTTCCTCCATCAACCCACCTACAGCACTAGTAGATCTCACCAACACCACCACTTACCATCATTCACCACAAGCACCAACATTGCCACCATTATTGCCTCCATTACTACAAGCACCACATCACTCTCACCACTACATCTACCACCACCACTATCTCGACCATCGTACTATACCATTTTCCAAACTCCCACTACCATAGGCATTATTACCCTTCACCATCTTACCTACGGCATTGTTGTTGCTGCCATTGAGGTCGAGATGATAGTGGTGGGAGCAACCCTAGTAGGATGGTGGGGTGTGTGTCTACTAATGATGGTGATAGTGATGAGGTGGTATTGGGATGCTTGTAACAACGGTTGGGTGGAAATGGTGGAAAGGATGATGGTGGCGTGTGACAATAATGGTGGTGAGATGACGGTAGAGTGGTAGCAAGCGTAAAAAAGTAGGTGATGGTTTTGAATGTATTTTGAAAAGGTAATTAAAGTTTTTAGTGTGGTGAATTTTGGCTTTAAATGGCACTTAATTGAATTTTTGTGAAACGTTTTTCATTTTTAAATATTGAATTGGAACAACTCAATTCTATCATTGGATTAAATTTTATCTTATTTAAATTTAACTTAAAAACTTTGGTTGTCCAATATTTTTTTATCACCCTTGTGAGAATCCCTTGAAAATCAGGAGTCAAATCCCAAAAATCCAATCTAATACTCAATTGAGTTGAATTTTAGAGAATTATATCTGAGTGGCAACTCAATTTCATCAATAAGTCATGTGGATTATTCATATGTATATTACGTTTGATTCAAATTGAATCATAATCAGATCGGATAGTGTCATGTCTGAATTTGATTTTATAAAACATTGATCTAATTTATTTGAATGATTGATCAAAAACATTGATTTATATTCGACTAATCAATTTTGGATCAAAGTACGATCCATTGTCATGCATACTGATGGGTCAAGCCCAAATAGCTCAATTTATGTGAGAAGTCCAACCCCAATTGAGGAGCCCAACCTTATGAAAAATCCACCAAGCCCAATATAGTTCAAGACCAGTTAAACTCTTTGCTTAACCACGTCATCAAGGGGGAGAGCATGAGAAGTTTTATCTGCACTACCGAAGGAAACGGTCCATCTTTGACCGTTTTTCATGGAGAGCTCCTCAACCACCTCGCTCGTTGAGAAGAGATCGGGAGCTCCACCGAAATAGTTGCTTAGTCGCTGGAAAGCAGCCCCAACCTGTTAGGGGGCCACTATAAATTGCACGCTCCATCAACACTTGGAAGGACACT
>CAUOFW020008392.1:0-10129 GCA_963454935.2 Ilex paraguariensis | reverse complement strand
CATCAATATTTAAAATTACAATGACAGTTATAACCCAACTAGCTTGGCAATGTTGGCACCAATCAGCTTTGGCCAAATCAATCATTGCAATTGAGATCCCCAACTGCTAGGATATACTGACACCAATTAGATTCACCCCCAAGAGTCTGAGGTGGTTTTCCAAAAAGCCACCAGGCTGCCTGAACCAATTAGGACGCCTCTTCATTGCTAGAGCAGTCATGCTTGAATAATTGTCGCACGAGTCAGCCAACAACTACTCTGAACCGTGGCATCCTTGTCAATCCATAAAATTTGATGTTTCCTTGCTAGTGTACCAAGTCATGCCCATCTTATGACTTGGTCTTCCAAGCATGCAATGCACCTCAATTAGCTCACATGACTATGCCTTGCCTTGCTTTGTTTTGCCCAACATGCCCATGATGTGTTTCCTCCCTCAGCCATGCATGGGGTTTCTAGCAATGATGGGTACCACTAATACCTCAATCCCATATTTTTCGAGTCCTGGACTTTGGATGTCTTGCATCCACTAATGACAAACATTATTGGGTTTATGCCTTAGTTTGACAAACCAAGGCTAGAGGGCATAAGGATTACAGGTTAGGCACCCCTTTGTGGAGCACCCCCTACAATAGCATTATAAGGACAAACCAAAGTGACAACAACCGACATCAGCAGCTCAAAGAGTCATAATGCCCTATTTACGAAACTGCCACTACTGCACACAACACTAACAGTTTTCATACTTTGCTACCAAGTTCAGCACACAACCAATTCTGCAAAAGAGCCATCTTACATAACAAAAGTGCTTAGCCAAATACACCCCTACCTTGGCTTCGGCATGGGGGCACCATTGGGCAAGCCATATGCATAACTTAGCGTTGCCAAATAGTTAGGGGCTAACAAATCAAGAAACTCAACGTCCTCATTAAGAAGCTGCCCCAATATTTCTTGATTTGTTTCTTAAACTGCCAAAGAATAACATCTCTTTCACAACTGGTGTTGAACCAGAAAAATCAATTTTGCGATATGATCCTATGAGATAGAATCTTTTTGTTGATAATAGGTGGAGCCCTCCTGCTTTGTCTTCGTCTAGCATCCAATAAGTCTATATGATAAAGATTCAGAAAACTCACATAAAAAGTTAGTGAATTTTCAAATGATCTGGCAACTTCAAGCGATATTCAACATTTGCAACCCATTTTATTATTTCGATGGGTCCATCATATTTAGGAACCAACCCATGGTGCATTATTTTGATGTGATCTTCTTCCAAAGCTCAGGTACCAATTTAAGCAAAATGTTAGCTTTTCATCAGAAAATAGCATCTCATTCAAATGTGGTAACAGGGGCACTTTAGCCTTCATAAAGAATTCATTCCCAAGGATGATGTCAAAATCATCCAAAGGCACGATCACCAGACTCACACTGGCTTCACTTTAGAATTGACATTCTCGAGTTTGGTTAAAAAATGGCAACCACAGGCAAAAACTTTCCACTTTCCTCCAAAAACAAAGTTTAATTATGTGTGTAACATTCTAAAGTTTAATTATGTATGTAAAATTATAATGAAACTGCTAAAAAAGTGCAGTCATTAGTCATAGACAGCAAAATGGATCCAAGATATCAGCATAACGAGATAGACGCATTGTACCAACACATCCAATTTTCAATAAACTTAAAAGGATACCAGGACGAAACAAAACAACCATTTCACTGGTCATTGCTCGTGTTTGATACTTAGAATGGGATGTGAAGTACTACAATTCGTTAAGGCCGAGGGCAAAAAAGGCTCAATGCTGCTGGTTCAAGAAAATTGGTAAGCACAATGAAATTATCATATTAATATAACAAATTATTTCTCCAGACTCAACACATACATAATTTTGCAGAAAGACTATGTCGACATTGCTAATATGAAGAACCACCAGCAAATAGTGAAAAAAGGATCATCATTGTCAAGGAATGTTGGAATTCATCCAACATTTAATCATTCAATAACATATATAACAAACGCTCCCCAACAATATCCGGACTCTGAAGTATAAGACAACATAATTTACTGAAAATACACACAAATGTTACATTACTAATTAAACTCAACAATGCAAGGTCTATTGTGGATTGTATGTTTGCCACAACATGCACAGACTCGTTATGGGTATTAACATTGATCTAACAAAGAAAGAGATCAAAACTCTAACGACAACAATGAGCAACAAGTTCTTCAACCACCCCAGATCATGGTCTCAAAACGATTTTGAAGAAAGAGAGTCTTGAAGCTGTTTGAAAAATGCATGAATGCAATATCTTTTTTGTCTTTACAAAAAATTGAAATCTAACTGTAAAATCGGTCAATTTTTTTGTGAAAACTAGTGAATCGGTAGGTTCGTATAACCCAAACGGTTCGAATAATACCTCAGATAAAAAATAAATATTTGTGGAGTCGTAAATCAACGAAAACCACAGCGTGCTTCGATCTCCTTCTTCCTCTCCAGTCCAGACAATGTCAGCAACTCCTCATCTCTGCTCGAACTCGAAGCCTCCAACTCCTCAACTTAGCTCGAAGCTTCTAATCCAAAAGCACAACCTTTGGCGAAGGCATTCGATTCGGTCTCTTCCTTCTCTGGAACTCAGTATGTATTTGCCCTTCCCTTATCTTCTCCTCTCTCTCTCTCTCTCTTCACAGACCGACAGTCGTATACCCCACCCGAGTCTCGATTTTTGTGGTTGGCATTGGGTGGTGTTGGCACAATCGTGGTGCTACAGCCACGTGTATGCGTCGTTGTGTGAGAAGTGTGTGTAGGGTCCGGCTCCTCTACGATAAACAGGTAACCGTATATCATAAGCGGAACGATGTCATTTTTTGTTTTTTGTAATTTTTTTTTTCATTGAATGATAGCAAAACAACGTCGTTTAAGTCCGACAAATTTCAGCCTTAAAGATCTGCACCCCTCTTCTTCGTTAGACTTTAACAGCAGAGTTTTGCGACATCAGCAGATCTGGATCCGACGACTTTAGGCAGCTCCGATGATCCCAAGCAGTTCTGACTTTAGACAACGTATGTTCTCTCTGTTAACAACTACCATTTAGATTTGCCAAATTTTAAAAAATTTCATAGGAAGCCTTAAAGTAATATTTCATAATTCGTTCTCATATTAATATTAATGTCTTGTATACGGGTAACTTTCTGTTGAGATGACATTATATGCATAGATTCATAAGGTGTAAAAAATGATTGTGGTTGTCGTCCCATTTTACTACAACAAATTTGTCAATTTCTCCATTAAGAGATATGCATATATGAGCTTGACAATTTGTTCATATTTCTGTTCAAGATTTCCTTATTTGCAACTCTCTTTTATCACAAATCATTTGACCTTATTTATAACAAACATATTTTCTATAAAGGGCAACGCTATGTTTCAAACTTTTATTTTGAAAATTTTTTCGCACGCTAAATCCTACTGACTCCCCATAATTATTATAAAATACATAAGCATCTTCCTCCGTATCAAATTGTATACCAATATGGGTCTATTCTCATTCACATTAACTCCCAAATCATCCATCATAATATCCTACAATAAAAAATTTAATTGAAATGACATATGTGGTGAATAAAGCACATAATATGTGTATGACATGCAAAAAAAAAAAACAAAAATCAAACTTCTTGAAACTGGATATCAGCTTTGTTAATAAACAATAGGTTACATACATCTTCTATGACTATTTGCATTCATAAGGTTACATAATTCTTAAGAAAATTAATCAAATCCGATATAAATTGTATTATGAAATTTATGAAATTCTCGACAACAGTTTCAAAATTTAAAACATGACACTATCCAATCTATTAACAAGCCAACAAGAACAAAAATCACAAAACACAACACTACCCGATTCATTTATAAGCCAACAAGAACAAAAAAAAAAANGCTTAGGTTTTTTTTTTTTTTTTTTTTGTGTTTTTGGTTACGTAACTTATGTGGCATGAATGTTAATGTATGTAATCATGTTTGGTGAAAATTATGGATGTTTATTTTGATCTATTTTAATTTTAGGATTAATTGCATTGGAGGTCTCCAAAGTATGAAGTTTGTCTCATTTTGGTCCCCAATGTTTCAATTGCATCATTTTGGTCTCTGAAGTATTGAATATGTTTCGATATGATCCCTTAAGCAGACAGTGNGAGGTCTCCAAAGTATGAAGTTTGTCTCATTTTGGTCCCCAATGTTTCAATTGCATCATTTTGGTCTCTGAAGTATTGAATATGTTTCGATATGATCCCTTAAGCAGACAGTGTCCAGATTGCTAATGATTTTTTATCACAAACTTGTCACATGATACTTAAATGTGGACAAAAAAATAATTTTGATAACTCTTGACCAAATTTTTACTCAAATTTTGGTTAAATACCTACTTCAATTACACAATTTTGATCATGAGCTATCCAAATTTTAGTCAAAAGCTACCCATATAACACATTTTTTTTGTCAAGAGCCACCTAAATTTTGTTTAAGAGCTATCAAAATTATTTTTTGTCCATATTTAACTATTACGCGACAAGTTTATGATAAAAAATCGTTAGTAATTTGGACGTTGTCTGCTTGAACGACCATATAGAAACATATTCAATACTTCAGGGACTAAAATGATGCAATTGAAATATTGAGGACCAAAATGAGACAAATCTCATACTTTAGGGACCTCTAGTGCCATTAACCCTTAATTTTAATCAAAAAAATAATATTTACTAGATCTTATTATTAATATTATTATAAAATATGCTTTATTTTCAATATATTTTAATTTTATTATTGTCTAAAAATATATTATATTATTTTAATTAATTATATCTTTGACATACATGCGTCTTATATTTTTGAACTTTGTCATATCCTAGCGTCCATATCGTATTAGATATATATTTTGTTTACAAATTAATGGTAATCTTTTTCCTTCTCACACTTGATTCTTGATTTTTTTCCCCTATAAATTTTAAATGCATGACCAAATGTTGGGTTTTACTTATAATCAATTCAGNACAAATTAATGGTAATCTTTTTCCTTCTCACACTTGATTCTTGATTTTTTTTCCCTATAAATTTTAAATGCATGACCAAATGTTGAGTTTTACTTATAATCAATTCAATGAGTATACTAGGTGCAGATCTAAATATCTACAACTAGGTGTGACTTGACTAGATTTTTAAATCATAATCTTAAAGTAAAGTGGTTAATGCCTCAAACTAAACTATGCATTATGTACTGTCATTTCAAAAAAACTTCTTGTCTTTCTACTTGAACAAGTAGATAAATTAACTTTCAATTTTCTGTGAACAATACTTTCATTTAGTTGCTAAAACAATACAAGACCTAGCCAAAAACTTGGAAGCTAATTTATAGGTTCTCAACTCAATAAAATTGAACATCGATTCTTATATTCTCTACTTAATAAGGTAATTGTATTATTACCTTCTGAAAAAAGATGTAGTTGTAGTATTATGTCTATTTAGGTAGAAGCTAATTTGAATTTTTATGTAAAAAGTAAGAGAATTTGGATGTTAGTGATTGTAGTACTTTTATAAACTAAACTTTGTGCTTTGATGAGGGAATTATTTATTGAAATGAATACCAGTTATTTAAAATCAAATAGAATTTGATGAAAAAATCATATAATTACGAATGGAAGAGAGCAGAAAACAAAGATGAAGATATTGTCTCGATTTATTTGTAACATAGGAAACTCGGTCAAATCGATCGAGTTTCCCAAGAAACATTTATAAGTTTTAGATATTAAGAAATTCAACCAATTGGCCAATATGAGAAATTTTACGAATGAGACATCAATTAAGACGTCTAATTAGCTATTTATTTGTCTTTTATAAGAGAGATTCTCACCATGACTTCCCTTTTCCTTTAATTTTGCTATTATAAACTATTACAGAGGTTCTCTTTATAACTTCTCTTTTCTTACACTAAACTATTAATTTTTCGTTAATCTTGGTTAACAGAAGACATTGAATTTTATTTGACTGAAAACTTGTCATAGGTCAAGTGTTATTTTTGTATTCTATTGTGTGGGTAATGATGAAATTATACATAATTTCTAATATGTATAAATGTTAACAAAACAACACTAAACTTTTCTTTGTGTAAAATTCTTATTTTGCTATTGCTAACCACTCAAGTAGTTTGGAGCGACAACAAACTTGGATTATAGATAACTAAATTCAATTAAAGGAACACTCTGCTTAAGTTGAGTTGCATGATTCCTCATTTAAATTAGTAGGTTAATTTAAGTCTGTTATGCCATGGCAAAAAAGAAAAAATGTTTGATTGATTTTGTGACAAGAGTGCAACAACAATAATTATCACCTACGCAACATACTTACACAATAGTCGGAGAAGATGGTGACAAGCACAAACACTTAAATGGAGGCAAGGAATATCTCCTCCAAGAAATAGAAAGCTAGAGTAATGTTCTCAAGATAAAAAGGATGCGTCAAGAAAGCATCAAGAAGGGGTCCAAGAGCAAATTGAAAATATTCAAACTTGAAGATGAGGAGTTCTTGAATTACCTAAATCAACATGTGATAATTCTCCTTTTGGTTTTATTGAAGTTATCCAAATCATGAGTTGATTGGTGAACTATTGATTTTAATTATTGGTTATTGACCATCTGCTTAATTATTTTTTGTGAATACTAAATAATGTATATCATTTAACTTATAGCCGACATCTAACTAGCAAGAGAGTTCAAAAACTTGT
This sequence comes from Ilex paraguariensis, assembly GCA_963454935.2. Taxonomy (NCBI): domain Eukaryota; kingdom Viridiplantae; phylum Streptophyta; class Magnoliopsida; order Aquifoliales; family Aquifoliaceae; genus Ilex; species Ilex paraguariensis. The sequence goes on along the minus strand of CAUOFW020008392.1, from coordinate 3,355 downwards.
TTACAAAAAAAGCTAACAAAGAAACGACGAATCTGTATGATTTATTGGAGTTCATGATTTTTAACATCAACAATGAGTAATATTTGATGCTCGAAATAGTCTACGTGAAATGTACGTGTGCACCAACTGGTAAAAATAAAAAATATTAGATAATTATTTTCATTATATACAAGTTGTTGTAGACTTATAGGAACTAGGAAGAGACAAGATGGTCTCTGCCATTTTGCCTTCTCGAGACAAATAAATGACAGAAAGCACAATCAAGGAGTTCATGTTCAGGAAAAAAAAGGAAAAAAAAAAAAAAAAAGGCTATTCAGTAACCGGTGGTGGTGTGTATATGAAAGAGAGAGTCAGAGAGATAGAGAGAAAGAACAGAGATGAGATCATAAGACTACTCACAAAAGGCGAACGAAGCAAGAAGAAGGAAGGAGTGGTCGCCTTAGATTCGAATTCGAGCAGAGTGGTCACCTTTCGCCTGAACTACTGTTCATCGCCTGACGCCTGATATGGTTTCAACTGTCCAGTTTACAAACTCGTCTGGTTCATGATTCTTATCCAAAAATAAGCCAGTTTCATGGTTCCTAAGTAATTTGATTCCTTAAGCGATCTAACTAGAGAACCGGACTGTTTGAGGTCTTGGTTCACGGTTCAACCAGCCTGTTCGATCTGATTCTGATAACACTGAATTAAACACTCATTTCAAGAATAACAAGTATTATTTAAAATTTATTTTTATCATTCGACTAAACTAAAATGGAAAAGAGGAAATTAAATAGCTCAATGCCAATAGTAGTATCACAATCGATAAAGGGTTTTTCTCAACAATGTGGAAGGGGACAAACCATCACACATATCCAAGAAATGTCAACAACAAAATTGGTGGTTGATATTATAATACATGTCACAAGGGTCACATTACACACGAAATGACAATGAGATCCGACATATAGTCACAATCAAATCCACTCAAGAATCCACAAAGACAATTTATCTAACAGAAGACAAACACACATAGAATATAGGACAATGTACGACCTTTTACTTCTCAAGCAAGTACAAAGGAGTCCAACTAATGGTCTTCAAAAAAAAATCTCTATTACATCTTGGGTGAATGCAGACCCTAGCATCAATATTTAAAATTACAATGACAGTTATAACCCAACTAGCTTGGCAATGTTGGCACCAATCAGCTTTGGCCAAATCAATCATTGCAATTGAGAACCCCAACTGCTAGGATATACTGACACCAATTAGATTCACCCCCAAGAGTCTGAGGTGGTTTTCCAAAAAGCCACCAGGCTGCCTGAACCAATTAGGACGCCTCTTCATTGCTAGAGCAGTCATGCTTGAATAATTGTCGCACGAGTCAGCCAACAACTACTCTGAACCGTGGCATCCTTGTCAATCCATAAAATTTGATGTTTCCTTGCTAGTGTACCAAGTCATGCCCATCTTATGACTTGGTCTTCCAAGCATGCAATGCACCTCAATTAGCTCACATGACTATGCCTTGCCTTGCTTTGTTTTGCCCAACATGCCCATGATGTGTTTCCTCCCTCAGCCATGCATGGGGTTTCTAGCAATGATGGGTACCACTAATACCTCAATCCCATATTTTTCGAGTCCTGGACTTTGGATGTCTTGCATCCACTAATGACAAACATTATTGGGTTTATGCCTTAGTTTGACAAACCAAGGCTAGAGGGCATAAGGATTACAGGTTAGGCACCCCTTTGTGGAGCACCCCCTACAATAGCATTATAAGGACAAACCAAAGTGACAACAACCGACATCAGCAGCTCAAAGAGTCATAATGCCCTATTTACGAAACTGCCACTACTGCACACAACACTAACAGTTTTCATACTTTGCTACCAAGTTCAGCACACAACCAATTCTGCAAAAGAGCCATCTTACATAACAAAAGTGCTTAGCCAAATACACCCCTACCTTGGCTTCGGCATGGGAGCACCATTGGGCAAGCCATATGCATAACTTAGCGTTGCCAAATAGTTAGGGGCTAACAAATCAAGAAATTCAACGTCCTCATTAAGAAGCTGCCCCAATATTTCTTGATTTGTTTCTTAAACTGCCAAAGAATAACATCTTTTTCACAACTGGTGTTGAACCAGAAAAATCAATTTTGCGATATGATCCTATGAGATAGAATCTTTTTGTTGATAATAGGTGGAGCCCTCCTGCTTTGTCTTCGTCTAGCATCCAATAAGTCTATATGATAAAGATTCAGAAAACTCACATAAAAAGTTAGTGAATTTTCAAATGATCTGGCAACTTCAAGCGATATTCAACATTTGCAACCCATTTTATTATTTCGATGGGTCCATCATATTTAGGAACCAACCCATGGTGCATTATTTTGATGTGATCTTCTTCCAAAGCTCAGGTACCAATTTAAGCAAAATGTTACCTTTTCATCAGAAAATAGCATCTCATTCAAATGTGGTAACAGGGGCACTTTAGCCTTCATAAAGAATTCATTCCCAAGGATGATGTCAAAATCATCCAAAGGCACGATCACCAGACTCACACTGGCTTCACTTTAGAATTGACATTCTCGAGTTTGGTTAAAAAATGGCAACCACAGGCAAAAACTTTCCACTTTCCTCCAAAAACAAAGTTTAATTATGTGTGTAACATTCTAAAGTTTAATTATGTATGTAAAATTATAATGAAACTGCTAAAAAAGTGCAGTCATTAGTCATAGACAGCAAAATGGATCCAAGATATCAGCATAACGAGATAGACGCATTGTACCAACACATCCAATTTTCAATAAACTTAAAAGGATACCAGGACGAAACAAAACAACCATTTCACTGGTCATTGCTCGTGTTTGATACTTAGAATGGGATGTGAAGTACTACAATTCGTTAAGGCCGAGGGCAAAAAAGGCTCAATGCTGCTGGTTCAAGAAAATTGGTAAGCACAATGAAATTATCATATTAATATAACAAATTATTTCTCCAGACTCAACACATACATAATTTTGCAGAAAGACTATGTCGACATTGCTAATATGAAGAACCACCAGCAAATAGTGAAAAAAGGATCATCATTGTCAAGGAATGTTGGAATTCATCCAACATTTAATCATTCAATAACATATATAACAAACGCTCCCCAACAATATCCGGACTCTGAAGTATAAGACAACATAATTTACTGAAAATACACACAAATGTTACATTACTAATTAAACTCAACAATGCAAGCTCTATTGTGGATTGTATGTTTGCCACAACATGCACAGACTCGTTATGGGTATTAACATTGAGCTTAATCTAACAAAGAAAGAGATCAAAACTCTAACGACAACAATGAGCAACAAGTTCTT